>CAKNET010000054.1:0-207529 GCA_930272545.1 Sphaerostilbella broomeana | reverse complement strand
TCAGAATAATTGCTACAATTGCGATTATTAGCCTAATCTTTTGCCCTGTTGGCGTAACGGTATGACGGTCCGTCACAGATAGTAGCCAAGCCTTTCTTAAGTAGGCGAGGAATATAAGATATCTAGGATATTATTGTAAAGGATATTAAAGTATAGGTAATATAGTAATTAAGGCTAATATTTAATATAATATAGATTAATAAATAGTATTATTGTATTCTATTCCATATCTACTATATATACCTATTAAGCAAGACTTACTAGTAATGAATCCCTGATCCTTTTATAGCCCGGAATTGTGGCAGGTTTGAAGCTATACCTACTGCAGGCGTTGGCCATATTACGCCTGTTACAGTATGGTTATTGTTGTGATATATAGTATTAGAAGCTTGCAAGATCTCTACTGACTATATCGGGTTTATATCCGGGTTGCTATGTTATTGTTATTAGCGCCAGACTTGTTTAAGATATTTATAGTGCTATTCTCTTATAATCTGATAATTATATGGCCCTTGGTTAACTTGAATAGGCTGCTCTATAGGAGGGTATTAGATACTCTGGGCTCTTATAAGTTACTATAGATTAGTAAATAGTATAGTAAGAGACCTTATATCCGTAAATAATATATTTATATCTATCTAATACTAAATAGGAAATAGTATAATTATTAGATTTAATATATAGTTAGGTAGTTGCTATCTATTGCTGCTAATAGGTTATAGAATAAATTGGTTGTTTTAGTTAGAAGTAGGAGGGTGTATTGGTATTGCTATGTTATTAGTATAAATAGGGAAGTTTAGGGGGTTTTAGCGCTAGCTTAGGTTATATAAATATATCCTGGCTACTGCTTTAAAATATAATAATAAAGAGACTGTCATAGGTAGGGAGTGTGTGTTTATATTTTTTATAATATAAAGCTATTCACTTACATGTATGGCTATAGTACTATGATGTAGTGATACTGGGCTGTATCTTTATCACAGCATTCAGAAGGGTTACAGCTTATTACAAGATTGTATTAGATATACTGAATATTCGCCTCTATACTTGGTTATTGTTCTTATCTATCTATCTTGCGAAGGAATTCCCTTTTAACCAAGGCTATATAACCCTAATACACACTAACACGGCTTACATAACGGAATATTATTTGCACCGGGGCCGGTGCAGTGATTATGTAAGCCCTATTTGCACCGCCCCCGGTGCACCTATAAGGCCCCAAATCAAGCTGGGTAAGGAAACCTCCTTTCTCCCAGGTTATACGGCTGGCTTGTATTGAACAGACTGTGGTCGACGATATCGCCTGTAAATATAGTGAATGCCTGATCTGGAAACATGTCCTCGATTGCTTGATATAGGCTGTTTTCCAAAGAAATCGGTGTATCACAATTGTGATCTCCGTTGGGTCCGGCAGGAAACTCTGTCTTTCCAGGTTGATCCCCATCGGTATACGGTCTCTATTGTAAGCCTTTTGATGGAAACCACTAGTAGTAAGGGAGTTTACCTGCAACACGTGGGTTTCTTGCACTTGGTACTAGATCCTTTCACGTAGAGGGGATCAACATGGATGTCCGAATAATGCACAACCTTGATCGGGTCCTTCCCGCTAGGTAACGGCCTCTTGTCGTCACATTTCTTTTTAGAAGGAAATGGAATTGGCCACGCATCCACTGCTGGAGCTTTGCACACTCCCAGAAATGTGATACAAAATTGTACCGAACTGGTTGAGTTTAAGTCCATGTCTCTGACGATCTCCGCGATGACAGGCCCTTCGCGCTGCATAATTCCGTCGCAAAACTGTTCATCATATGGCTTGGTAAGTACAGTCAGTAAGTGCCACGTAGACTTGGGTTCAATAGCCATCTTACTGTGCCTGATGTGCAGAGCTGTGTCCCAAGACTGAGCAATGCACTGTCTCCATCTTTGACAAGGCCCTTCAAAACACTCAGAATATTCTATGTGGTTTGAGTCGCAAATTCTTTGGCCAGCCACATCTTGTAACAGGGGGACTCACCTGGCAACCGTTGCAGGTGGAAAAGTCATCTAGAAGACTCCGAGTGTGGGCGGCCCAGGTCCCGCTCTCGATGGATCTTTGGGCCAGCACATGTTCTTCAACCGGTGCATCATCACGATCATTTGGCGAGACAGCGCTAATCACAAGAGAACTAAGCGTGAGTACCTGCAGCAGAAACCATAATGGAAATAAAAACATCATCTTCGTGGCGAAATTATTATAAACCGCAATACGATTCATCTTAGGACGTGTGGAATAGTTCACTATATAAATCATAAGGAGAGATCGAGGACCGATAATTAGCACAATTCCTCGTGACTCAATGGGGGGAAGGGAGCTGAATGTCAGGTTGTTGCCTTAGCATAATGGACCTTTAGGACGCACGGCTCAATGAGGCGGCCAACCAGAGCAACTGGATGAGGAGCTGAGCACGCTAGGATTCCTGGTGGGAATGCAGACTATGATAACCTCCAGCCGCTAATTCCAATCCCATGATGCGGGGAAATAAATATCTAAACAACCTCGGTCTTCTATCGCCAGTACTTCCAAGCATAAATGAGGAGTCAAAATGTCATATATGCCATTACTGTACAATCTAACTAGTTATATGTATATTTATATTATTATAGTGATCTACATTTATCACATAGTCTTCGTCTCGGCTAATAACCATGTGTCGGAAGGCCTTAACGAGGGAAACGAGTGGCCAACTATGCTGACCTACATGTGAAAGGGCTGTGGGAGCTGCCATTTGAAGTCTCCTTAATCTGTTCAAATATTAGCAACCACGTTTTCAATGTCAAAGGCAGTTAAATTAGCTTACAATATCCACAATAGTGGCATAGGTGCCAGCAACAAGAGTCACAGCACCAATCACAAATGCTAGGATACTCCCAAGGCTAATGGCGAGATTCTCTCGTGAATACCATTTTCCTTGGCAAAGAAGCCGGAACCACATGATGGCTGGGATCCAAAAGGAGAACCCAGATACGAAGAGAGCCGAAGCAAGAGAAAGCAAGTCGGAAAATATGGGAATGGCCTCCGCAATAACCCAGGCAATTACAGTAAAGACAACCACAAGTGCTATCCAACAAGCCCAGCCCTTTGTGGTATTGATATACCGAATTATCGATTTCTTCCACATTCTCCCATGTATATAACGAAGAGCCACTGTTGAGTTGATGGAGCCGGACACGAATATGACAGGCAAGGCGACCCCAAAGGCAACTTTGGAAACAACAGGGCCAGCTGATAAAAGGGCAGGCGATTGAACGGCTGGACCAATAAATGCATAGCATAATGCGCCAGTCAAGGTGTATATGAAGATCTGGATAATACCAGATGCCCAGGTGGACTTCATGTAATCAGTTGGAGTGTGCATCTCATCCATAAATGAGAACTGGCCGATTGCGAAACTGAATGCAAAGATGATGTTACTAACCGCGACAAAGGCTTCAGAGAAGTTAACCCCTTCCTGTGGCCAGGCAGACCATTGTACGCCGGAAAGACCACCAGGTGAGTGATGAGCTTGAATCCCGGTAGCGATAATAGTTATGCCAACGGCCGACACGATGGACACGAAATCAATGTAACCGAGGATGGCTACTTCGGTAAATGATGGAGGAATAGCCAAAATGAGCAAAATGACGGCAGATATGGCAGAGAAGACAATGGAGCAAACATGCCCTCCATTGAGGTTACTCAACGCAATGCTTCCAGTAAGAGCATGCGAACCCACAGTCATGACAAGCTCAAGAACCAAGGCGGCACCAAAAATCTCATAGCCAATTCGGCCAAATAAGACCCTGCCAGCATCGGCATAATGTGAGATGTCGGGGTAAGCCAACTTCACCCGACCAACGAGGTAGCTAGTGAATATAGAAACCACCCCAAGGGTGACGGTCAAAAATACGCCTGGGAACATTCCCAATGTGTGGTAGGCACCCGGCAAGCTGAGCGCACCGAGTGCAATGGCTTCGACGATCGTTACGACAGCAAGGCGTTTCCATCCTAAGCGGTGGAAGTGTGCGGTACCATCTGCAGCTATTTTCTTCAGTCGATCATTGTCCAGCTCATCACTTGCGTCGCCGAAGATGTAGTTATCGGTCACATAACCGTCCACAGGTTGTTGGGTGTTCGTCATCGCGTTCCCGAACGTAGGGTCCCTTGTGTGATCTTGGCCTTTGAGAGAAGCAGGAGTAGAATCACCAGTTATATAACCAGCCATTGCCACGGATTCCGCCACCAGATGGGTCAATTCAAGTCGCGTGATGAAGACGGTGATAGGGGACAAATGATGATGATCTAGGAGTCGGGGGGGTATCAATTGCCGGACGGGAGCTTTTAAACATAAAAGTACGAAACCCCGGCCGGCTTCGGCTCGCGAGACCCATACTTTCCTATATGATCTGGTCTTAACAATCAGCAGCTGGCTAGTTTACGTATAGAATCCAAGTCAATTTGTCTATCTCATCCCTATGATAATAGCGCCAGCATTAAGGAGTGATCTTTTAGACAAACAGGTGAATGAGAGTTCAAAGGCAATTTCTACCATTATTGACGGGCTTCTCAAGCTTCTCGAAGAAAAATAAAAATTCTACCAGATTCCTTTTCCTATTTCCATGAGGTAATGAAAAACAAATCCCATGTAGTTCGAGTCATGGTGAGATGGAGAAAATTTTTATATATCTGTGGAGATCCTAGATTGCCACATCTGAGACCCAAAAGATGAGGTCAACTACGCCTTTCGACTGGGCCATGCTGACAAGCACGTCCCCATGTGTGTTGGCACTGGGTATTGTGACTGGACCTGCAATGGTCTCTAATTTATACAATCAAACATCCTACAACCAAGTAATACACATGCTTAAATCTGCCGGCACTGTGAAGCGCCTTAGACAGTCGTATTCAGCGACGAAATATTTGCTCCACGAGTTAGCTAATGCTAGAGCTATAACAATCCATACAAATAACCAGGCTCCGTATCATTTCTAAATCAGTATGATATCATAATGGACTCGCAGGAAAAAAAGTGTCATGTCAAGAATCCGTGGGCATTTTTGGCTTCGCCTTTTTTGCAATCCCAATGGATGTCGCCGTCTGCAGTGGGGTGCCTAATGTCAGAAGACACATCAAATATTTACCCGACCCGTTGGGGGTCCAGCTTTGTTCCAGCGATCATGGTTCCAGGGTCGCGATTCATCTTATTTGATGTTCTTCCCAAAGGAAATATTGTGTAATCTGGGTATTCACTGCTTGCAAATAAACATTGCCTTAATTCAACATAAGAGCAGCCGAGAGATGAGCCCTATTGCGGAGTCTGTATAGATGCCGGTTTAAAAATTCGCTTTCCTTCGGCTCTCTAGTCCCACACTGTGCTTCGCGTTGGAAGCTGTATAGGGCGACTTTATTAAAAGGAAGTATGAAAAAGAAAAGAAAAATCGGATTTACAGATTGTAAGTAGATGCTGGCAATACATAGTTTGGATAAACGATCAATTGTAATGAGACAGCCCTGGGGGCCAATTGAAGACACACGAGCTGCGAGGTTTCACCTAAACGTTACGAAGTACGCAGCAACAGAAATAGAGCTTCGCGCGGCGCGTAATACATTCAGAAGAAGGAATGCCGTGCGAGAACCTACTGCGTACATATGGTAAGTTAACAGCGCAGTTACTTGAAATGAATACTAGACCTAACCTGATCATCATCCGACATTGTCGAATTACGACAAACAACACCGCCAAAATCCGACCTTTAGCGCTCCATGAGCGCTATTATTTCTTCCAAAGGGAAAAGCGCGGGTTGCAGGTGACTTAATGATCGAAACGACGCACACAAGACGACATTATCCTAGTCGGCGGCCTTGGACGACATCAGCGGCTAGCTATGGGTTGAGAAAAATATTCACCTTCAGAGTCCATCATACCGTCAGGAGCAGAATTATCACAGACGGTTTTATCAGTCACAGGCTACCACTTAGCCTTGCCGACCAGATTTACCAATAGTGCAATGAACCATTTCAAACGAGGTCACGGTACAAAAGAATCCGGGCGTCGCCTATGTAGTCTAGCGACGCCGCCACAAAAATAAGGTCTCTATATATTCTATAATGACTTGATTTCGCAGACAGTCGATTCTAAATTTTTACCAGTACCTCTCTGGTATCTGACATTAAGAGGGAGGAGAGGCAACAAGATGCCATATATCGATGAATGCGGATGACACTAATGATAGAAGGCATTATAGCTTCCATCGCGTATCCTCACGTGTCTTATGAGCTTGCTTTTCTGCAAATTGGCATCGCGTTCCGCGTTTACTAGACCACATGCCGCCAGAAGCCTCCTCTCATGGCGAACTCGTTAACACAGAGATTGACAGCGACATCTTTCTCAGCATTAAACCTGGTCTACCTCATAGTCCCCTTTTCTCTCTATTCAGAGATGCCTTCGGGTAAAAATCCAGTCCTTAATTCTCCCCCTTGAGAAGCAGAAATGTATGAAAGAATACAAAGAGAAATTTCTCAAGCGCACCTAGTATTTCGTCAATAGCAATATGCACAATGTTCCAGCCAATGTCAGAGACATCCTTGCTATCGATATGCACCCCGACATGGGATCCTACATGGGATTCCACAATATTACCATATCCAATGACATACTGGCAAGAATATTCCGCCATTGACTAGGAATTCGTTGTCAGTATACCATTTACGTCAATTTAGCAAACTATCAAGAGTTATCCGCGAAGGAGACTGGCATAAAGTACGATGGCGCCTGCGAATGTCCTGTGGTATTATATGATACTATTCCCAATTGGAAGATGTGGATGAAGAGTGGTTCAATGTTGGTGTGTTTACGGACCCTGAATAGTAGCCGAAGGACGAAGCGACGCAGAAGAATGCAGGCGGGAAAACATTCACGTTGACTGTCTCCTGCACTAGTGTCTGCTCAACGAATCACTTCTCACGGTAGCTAATGCAGATAACTATACATTCCTGGTCGTAGTTGACCTTAGTTCTACGACTCTTTTTATTACTGCAACTAGCGTTCAGCATTTTCGCGCGCCGAATCGGGATTGAGGCGAGAGCCTTGAGCCCAAATGTGATGCAACCAAGGGGCGTCTCTACGTACACAGACGCTCTTGACGCTGTCTACCACGGCCAAAGTAGGATTTGAGAACCAATGGCTCGATAAACAACCTCGTCATGTCCCTACCAGTTCGACTTATTAGAGCCTAATTAACATATACATGATAGAACTAAACATTAACGCTCAAAGTTGGGGCATTCATACACATCTCATTTAGAGCTCCCGGTCATAGCAGGGGAAAGTGTCTTTTGTCAACTTATCTATCGGCTCTCAAGAATAGAATGAGAGTTAATCTGTATCTACAAGCATCACACCGGTGGCATGTTGTAATCGTCGTAAATTCTTTATTGTTATTATGGTGGAGTCAAGCATTGGACCGCAATCGGACACTTGAGTTGCAACCCCGAACCAGCAATGACATCGACGTTGGTGAGTCTAACTAGCAAAGGGCCGGAACAGTCACGGAGCGTCTGTGGACTCCTTCAATGGTGCGTACCAGAGAGCATGAATATCGCAGTGCGAATATCTGTCTCCCTAGCTGTCCATGCCACAGTTAATGCTCGTCGCAGAACGAAGTATTCCAACATATTAGAGAAATGTGTCTCCCTTAGAAGCTAACGATCTTTTTAGCAGTGGAAGGGCGTTTGAGAATTCTCTGGTTATAAGCTTTTCCCAGCAAGGGTATTCAAGACGCAGGATCTGGACCTTGACGAGGTTAGCGGCCATACAAATTACTAAGGCTCATTTTAGTCTTATATTTGGTCGGATTGTGTGCGATGTTTTGTTTTATTCCCGAAATTGAGTGCTCATTTCTGTACTCAGACTGACTGCCTGACAAAGGCTTTACCCAACAGCTCGGACAAAATTGAATCACCTGAATCACCATTATGCCTGGGTACTTCACGCGACGAGTCCGTCACGACAAGAAAGCAAAAACGCAATTGTTTCTTTATTTGTTTATTTTTAAACGTTATTAAGCCGGTTGTGACGCTTAAATATTTGCCGGAAAGTCAGCGATCTTACCTTATCCATTGCTCGACGTTTGGTCTTGTGTTAGCCGCACCTGTCGACCGGATACGCGTGGACGGCAGTGAATGAATGGCCTTGAAGGGAAGCGAAAAGGTGCTTGGCACAAGTCCAGCCCTTCAATGCCGATGCAACCGGGGCTGCGCCACGCGCGTTTACAAAACCAGAAAGACAACAACCCAAAATCCAGGGTTCATCCGGAAGCCGCTAATAGGTAGCCTTGGCCATTCCCGTTTGCGATCACAGCAGTACGCTTCCATGAGTCTCCATGTTGTGCTTTGTGACTTTTAGACACATTTGTCAGAATAAGGGTGGTTAGACCAAAGCCGACAAGAACACAAACTCCGCGACCGACGACGGGCTTGCAGTGGTGGCCTTATGAGGGATGTGACATTGGCCAAGAGCTTCTATGCGAAAGAATTTCGCCAATCGGGATGTGCGGAACGCTGGGCTTGCGAATCAGTATAAATGGTAAGACGAGGTTGGGATTCCCTCCCCCTCTCAGCAAAATGCGACATTTATCATAGCCAATTCTTCCTTGCTCCTAGATGACACTTGTTTCCGGCCTGTCTGTCATCACCTGGAGCTCCCACGATGCAAAAAGTGTCGGCCATCCTGCCGTCCTGGGACACGACAAAAACCCAGAGTAAAAAAGGCTTTGATAAGGTCTGGGGCTGGGCGGATAAGCTGGGCGCACCAATAAATCGCCTTAGTAACAAGATTGGAAGTGAAGCATTTTGGCCTACGACGCTAGATAAGGAAAGCGACAAAGCGGCGCGTATTCTGAGGTCGTTTTGCAGTGAGTTTTATCCTTCGTATTTTAGAGTCACCGCCCAGCTTGAGAATGACGCTTTGATCGCTTTCCAACGAACCACATCCCATCTCCGTTCTATTTCACGACAATGATTAATAGCGTTAACTCGCACACTGTATTCACTGGCTGACGTGTGACGTCATTTACAGAGGATGGCTTCTACACCGAAGAAGAGAGGCCAGCAGACAATACAGGTCCAAAGCAGAAACAGAAAGTGTTAAAAAAAATCCCGCAGAAAGTCATACAAAATGCTGTCGGTCTTGCCATTTTTACTACGATGCGAACAGGACTATGGGTATCGGGAGCAGGCGGCTCGGGGGTTTTGGTAGCGCGCAAAGAGGATGGCTCTTGGTCCCCACCCAGCGGCATTCTTCTCCATACAGCCGGGCTGGGCTTCTTGGTAGGAGTCGACATTTACGATTGCGTGCTAGTCATCAACAATCGAAAAGCTCTTGATGCTTTCACCAAGATCCGTGCCACCCTGGGTGGCGAAATCTCCGCGGTGGCGGGTCCGGTCGGGGTCGGCGGAGTGCTCGAGAATGACGGGAAGTGGAAGCAGGCGAACAGGCCTGTCTTTACATATCTCAAATCCCGAGGGTTCTATGCCGGTGTTCAAGTAGATGGAACAATTGTTATCGAGCGCTCAGATGAAAACGCACGCTTCTACGGAGAGACTGTTGGGGTTGCGGATATCTTGGCTGGCAAACTCCGCCACCCGCCACCGGAAATCAAGATGCTGATGGAAACTTTGAAGGCCGCCGAGGGTAGCAACGATGTGGACATGGAATTGATGGAGGAGTTGGAAGGCCAGCCAGCCCCAGGGGACGTTGATGTTGAAGGACCTAGTGATGGCAGCGTGTTTGGTATTCCGGAGCCCGACGACCCAGATCCATATGGCGTACGTGCGCTGGAAAAGGAAGGGCTTGAGATCCGCGAGGCCGGGACTGGCTCCAGGCCAACGAGTCAGCAATTCGAGTACAATCCCAGCCCTACCAGTCCAACTTATAATTCCTTTTATCGAAGGAGCTTAGATCTATCCGTTACTAGAAGCAATCGGGAGAGCTTTAGGTCCGCATCACGTTTACGTTGGAGTATGGATCGGTCATATACGGCATCTGATGCAGGAACCCAGACAATCGAAACCATAAGTCCCGTTAGCAGCTCAGCATCCAGCAGTCTAAGTCATCAAAAGGGTATACACGAAGGCGAGCAAAATGGCCTAGTCCGACCTACCCTGAGTCTCTCTACGAACCATGATAGAAGCCCCTACAGTGGTGCGAATGGCAATCCATGGGAGGTTGTGAGTGGTGGAACTCGGTCTGTGGATACTGACTTCAAATCAGTCATTGAGGAGGAGGAGGAGGAGGAGCCAGAAATATTATCCACTCAGAACACAGCCTCTCAGCCACCAGTCAGTGGAACGACAGCTGCTACTGCAACAAATCCATTCCGTGTGCCGCCGCCACTTCCACCGAGGGATATTCCAGTGGCGGCCAACCCAGAGTCCGATGTTGAGTCAAAGACAGTCAAGGCCGATGACATTGATTTGAACTCTGAATTTTCACACATAGACTTGGGACTCGGAAGGGAAGGAGACCATCACGATAATTCTGGAAAGTAGTTTTACATCCAATTACTCATTGAGCCGACTCCAGCTATTTTACCGAATCATCGAAGTTATTGAACACAATCTGCCTCTCAGTGCGGGGATAACCATATTTGTAGCATGGACGTGTATAGAGGGGTGTGCATCATAATGAAAGGCATGATACTCCCAGATGTCGTTTATAGAGGGCCAGTAACATTTCTTACTGTTCTCTATTAATGTGCTCTGTATCATATTGCAGTCTGGCTTCATGCGTGGGCCATGAATGATCCTTGAAATGATGAGGCAAACACACGAGTAATGAAGTGGGAAGCTGCTATTGAAATACTATCAAATTTTAGGTAGCCACTAAATATTAAATTCATCCCTAGAGATTTCTCATTAATTAAGAGCTTAGATCGTTGTTGTGAAGGTTTTTTTTTTTTTTTTTTTTTCACTTTTCGTTAACAGCGATGTCAAGGATTTCCACCACAAGCCCCTCAAAGAGATATTCATACGTCCCTAGGCTCAGTCTAAACATGTCGACGACACAGCGGACGAAGAGTCTCAACAGTCTCTTCTGCCCCATCAACATATTGCTCATAACATCCTGTCCGTTAATGTAGTGAATTAATAAGTCTCCCATGTCTTGGAATATTTCTCTTTCTACATACACAAGTATGTAATTAGGCAGCTCTTTCATTTTTTCGGCTGAACGTAGCGGGATCATATATATATTGGATAGAACTAGCACTAGTAGGCTTGATGAAGCTATTAAAAAAGAAATCGCCGTTGAATTTTAAAGGAAAACTCGCCAGGTTAAACCATAGCTTTCGCCACATTTTCTAGCACTTGAATTCGGTAGCTGTGATTCTCTGGCGACTTATCGAACCAAGCTTCTTGAAGGTAAATGCCTTTAATTAAAGACACTTAAACGTGAGAGCTATTAAAGCCAGTGTTCAGACTCACAAAGTAGTCGTTGCTTTCGGTTTGATGCTGTGTGGTACAAGCTTCCCATAGTCAAGGCGTCGGCTGCAACCTTATTTCAGTGGTTTGGGACCCCGTTCATAGGAGCTCGGAGTTCCAGGGAATTCACTTGTGGGAAAAGTATTGAATGATCCACGTATAGGAGGACTGAAAACTGGAGATTTAGACTTAATCTAGTCGAGATTTTGGGTTTCCAATAGTCTGACTGTGAGCGAAGGAACGTCCCTAAGTCAACCTACAGCTTCCATAGAAGAAGCGCATAGTCTCTTCTAAAGTTGATGAGATTTGTCTAATGGTTAGCTTGGTCTCTTTTGGGGCAAGCTGAGTATTTTATTAAAGGATAAATCCATAACAGGACTCAGGACTTTAGCGTTATCACAACCGGTGGGAAAGGTAGGATGAACGACACGTAAAAGTCACAAAAACGATTTGCAGAATCCGGTGGTCTCTCCAAAGATCGTGAATCAGTTTACGACCTTTTTTTATTCGTTTGTAATTGTTTCAACAACCTCTCAGATATTGTATGTTGAAAAGGAGGGTCTTTGTCAACAGTCAGACCTGGACCGCGTTGTTCGACGAAATCTCATTGTGGATAGCAAATGGACCGTGTATATATCAGTCTAAATTATTATAAATGTTTGATAACAGATGTATAATATTTATGGCTCTGCTCGATTGGATCCACTTCCAATTGTTCCAATATTATTCTCAGTGCTCTAATAATGGCAGCGCCACATGATCCACTGATATCTTGATGTCGCCCTGTTCAGATCGTCCCACAACGTCTCTTCTCTTGATCCTGGCGTGAGGCCCTTCTATCAAATCGCCCAAAAGCCTATAGAATTGCCCATGAAATGAACATTCTCATTGTGTACACGCAGCATACACTCTTATTAAGTTTGGCATGCTGAAGATGATGCCCGTAAAGATTTGAGGTGATATAAATTTGTTCCCTGTCGATTGATTGAACGCCGCGCCTGAGTAAATGAACGCTAGTAATCGAACGTGATCATTACCGCGAGTTTGAGTTGTAAAATACCCGCGTCGATCGAGTCTTTTTTGAAGGCAGATCCTCGATCCCATACGCTGCCGCTTCGAATGGATCCGTTTCGTCCTCCAGTCTATCCAATTTCCTACGCCTCAGATGTAACCATAACAGAATAAAAAATGTCGCTCCAGCCAGAAAAATACTGCACAATGAAATGATATGTCAGCAGTTGTGTCATCGCTTTGTTCACTTGACGTACCTAGCGCTGAGAACAATAGCTAGAAGAAGATGTGACGATGCAATAGGCTTCTCGCAAGTGTTGTTGTCCTGACTAGACGAACATCGAGAATACAGGTGCCTTAAGACCGGGGAAAGATTCGAAAGAGACCTGCTCCAAATGCTTCGCACGGCCAGCCGTGACGTAACGGCCCCTTGGTTGGCCTCCATTCTGGCTTATTTTAACGCAGAAATCGCAAAAATACTTATACCACTAACGCAAACAGCGACAACGACGAATAAGTATACGGCGATTACATGGAATGCTTCATCTTGTAATTGTAGCGGGGGACGGCTAATTTATGACGAATTTCATAGATTGGTGTATCAAATCTCCAGATTTTTGTTTCAGATGGCCGATCTTCCAGGGGGCGAAGACGGGGTTTAATTCTTGTCGCGGACAAGTATGAACCTTTTGGTCATCAAAATTTAAGGGTGAGGGGTTGTTTGGTGGTGTCTCATCCTCCTCAAAACAACATTGCGGAGGATGATAGCAGCGCAGTACGGCTTTACCAGTCTCTCCTCGCGGACATGGCCTGCTGACCTCTTTCTATGTCACCACAGTTACGGATATCCTTGATAACATAGACTGCACAGGTTACTCAGGATGTTCTCCGGATTTTGTTTATATGGAACTTCTGCTCTCTTATCCGGCGGGAGGATGTCTTCGTTAGATGGAGGTTGCAGGCCGCCATGACCGCGGCCACCTAGTCTCCAAACTTTGGCCAGATGTTTCAGCTCCTAGCACTCCAAAATAGCAAACGGTTCAACACTTGCAACGATGGACGTTTCATTTCAGTGAGCCGTCCGAATTCAGGCGCTTCCAATGAACTAGCACGCGGCTCACATATACCTCCACATCTTCAAGCCCCGAGCACTTTGTGAGGTACTCCAAAAGGCCAGCGTCAGTCCATCATACCAAAGTCACTCAAGTCGCGCGCGTCAAAGAGTATCGTAGCACAATCCGACATACATACAGCGCACGACCCCACGGTATTTGACCGGGCCCGCAATCTGCCCAAGCAACGTTTCGGCTGCTCTAAAATCTGCTCAGATTCTACGATCGGGATGTCAACCGACATGGGCGATATTAGTATCAGTTCAGTCTGTCTAAAGCCTGTGCCAGAGACTGTACAGCACCAGTGTTTATCAAAATTTCTTAGCTATCCGGCTAGTCTACTTAGTTAGGTACTTTCATAGCAATACCAGCGACTTTGCAACAGCGCGCTTCCACACGCAAAATCCCCCGAACCCAACCAAATGCAGCGCTTTCCCTGACCCACTAAACGCCGCTTATAGCTCGTGGGTGGTTCAAAATGGCGCCTACGTTCGTATGAATTCAGTGAGATTTTACTGCAAATCAGGATAGGCCCCCCTTTTAACGGACCGATCGATCCTCAGTTATCCAAAGCAGGTAAATCCTTGAAATTATTTTTAGGGTGATATGTTGAAGGGGGGCGTTGATAGGTAATTTGACTTATTTGAGAGGCGGAAGAGCTCACCCAGGCTCCACGGCGGCATCTAATGGCGAGTATGCCAAAGTTGGCTTCCTTGCGTTCAACGCCCGCCCGACGTTTTAACCCCAGCACCTAGATTGTAGTTATTGGTGCAAGACAAACTGGCAAAAGATAATCACGTCAAGTATTTCCGGCTATAGGTGTCTAATTGTTATAAGTTCGTGGGTAAGCCTAGACTTTTTCCAAATATAGTAGAGACAGTAGTCGAAACGTATCTAATTTAAATCATGATATGAAAAAAAGACGCGTGTCTAAGTTTAAATACAATAAGTCAACATTAAATCATCACCATTAATTATCGATTAGAATCCAATTTCTCGTACTTCCCATTGCATCGCTACATCAGCGCTAACTTAAGCCATACAGTATTTGCTAAATCTGAAAGAGACGTCAGGTGCGACGCTTTCCTCAAGGGCCTCGACTCTTCAGAGTCAAATGTTTAGCAAGGTCGGCGATGAGGTGGCATTGGGCATTCACGCTCGTTTTCAAATCCATGATAGGTTGAGCCAAAGATACCATGTGCTTTCCACTCAAATGTAAACGTGTATATATGGAGGTAGATCCGCTTGATGGTTTGTATCTACTGAAGTCCAGGCCCTGAATTACCATCCATCTCAGACAGACCATGGCAAACGAACGCACAATCGCCCTCGTAACAGGAGGCAATTAAGGAATAAGCTTCGCAGTATGCAATACACTTACCTTTGAGAACGAAAAATCGCATATCATTGTTACCGGATAGCGTGAAAAAGCTGTCAAGGAGGCTGTACAGAATCTCCGAAAGCAAAATCTTTCAGCTAGCGCTCTCACCCTTGACGTCACATCTGACGATTCTATATCAAAGCTGTTGAAGAAGTAGAAATGTAAGTGTTGTATATCAATTTTGGGAAGATCAAGGTACCAATGGTGTCATAAGCAGTTTGGTCAATCCTTTGCTTTTTCGCATGGACACGAAACGGGAGATTTTGATATGGATGATGAACTTAGACGTAAAAGAGAAAGAAAAAGAGGTGGGACATGAAGGTTTAGGAATAGCTCCTAATGTTATCACAAAATGCCACAAAATTCTTTGTACGACAGAAATTGGCATACATGTCATAGACTTATGGCAGGTGTATCTCACATTGGCGGAAAAAAGATGTCAACCAGAGCCAGGTCAGTACGCGGACTTGAGGTCGCGTTTAAATGAAATGTATAGCCACTTACCTATGCTTTGTACCACATTAAGTAGTTATTTGTCGACATGTTTGAGACCAGGGAAAACTTGTAATCCAAAAAAAGCTCGCTCGCTTGGCGCATCGAGGGTTACTTGTACTGGTGAGTGTGAAGCTCGGAGACGACACTTTACATGTTAGACCTGGAACATGCAAACTCGAGATACGATTTGTTCATCATGCAATCAAATAAATGGACAATAGTTATATAAAGACTTACCAACAAGACTGGCAGAAGAAGTGAGATGAATCACGATGATCAAGTGTGATTCTGAGCGAGAGTGATTGCAGAGATTTGGTCGAGTTAGTGCGTTACGAATGACATCTGAATTAACACTTTGATTGTCCATTTTCATCCTATTCATTTCATCAACCTTTTCCTTCTTCTATAGATAGCAGGCAGATTTGCGTGTGTATGACTTGAGTCAGATTACTAGGCTGGCATAATTAGCAATCATGGTTACTTAGACCTTTTGATGGGCCTTCGTTGACCTTGCTGTCGAGAGTTGATCAGGATTTGGCGCCATATGAATCTGATCTGGTAGAATACGGTAAAAATGAATGAAGTGAAGCTGGTGATCCCAAAAGGGACAGGCACAGTGGAAATCAGACTTTCAGCTTCCTGCTCTGCGAAGAGATAAGAGTGTCATGAAAGAACGCTGACTTAACTTCGACAAATCGAATGCAAACTCAAGCATCTACCACTCCAGCAAACATTTTCATGAGTTATCATTTAACTCGAACTCTCTGTTTCGTCTCACATGCCGTTTCTTCGACTTCATCTAAGAGAAGCCCAATTTTCTTCCACTGTTCATGTAAGCCATTTAGGCCATCACCAGCTTTCGTGTTCCCATGGTCTCATATCACCCGGGAATGCTAAACGACATTATTTTTGTTGATATAGCAGTCTCGGTTCTCTTTTGCGAAATAGTGGGTTTGTTTCGTCGATTCTCATACCTTCATTTTTCAAGGTCTGAATTAAGCATGCACGCACTTTTCCTCTCATCATGACAAGTCATATTTCGACCAGCACTTTGAAATATATCGCTGCAAATCCAAGTAAAAGATACTGGCAGTTAATAGCTACCCACTCAACCGCATGAGCTTACACCGCTACATAGCTATGAGGAGCCCTCTCGTTCGAAGGCATCATAGTCAAAAAGGGATGTGCCCGAGGGTCAGCCAGCGAAGCGAAACGAAATTGTGTTGATATCATTTGACGATGAATCTGACTTGGAGCATAGTAGCCATGATGACAGGCCGTAGAAAGTAAGATTCACAGAAGTCAACCCCAGAGAGTTCCACCGTGTCCGGGGATATACCAACCTCGTCTGTCGGAAATGCCCCAGCCTATCAATTTGTTAGAATGGATCAGGACAAAGGACATTCACGGAGCAGCAACAGTACATATTGCTAAGAAGAGATCACGGATGGGGCATACGCTTTTGCTTCACTTGTTTTTAAGGCTGCCCCTGTGAGTTGTTCGTTCGTGACATCCGTTGCGTCTCGATGTACCTGTACCTGCGTTACGACCCCGACGTCATTAAATCTCCACTAGATGCTGAAATACGACTGCTTATACCAACGAATTACTCTAAGCCACCTGCGCATCCGTTAATCCTGGTATAAACTACTGCCTTATAGTATGACTCAACCACGTGGTCTCGGACGTGACGTTCACGTTCCGCGACCAGCTCGTGTGGTGCGTTGAGGTAAGTACCATTAGTGCACTTATCACATTTTCGTATCTCAAGATTCGTGGCATCTGCGATCACTGTGACGGACAACAAATAAAGCCTGTTATGAGTATGCCGTTACAAGGAAAGCGGGTTATTAGGCTTTTGTTCGGTACTGTAGCTAGCGTGCATGAGATACCCTTAGTGACGGAGTTGAGAGGCCTTCCACGGAGGATCAAGCTATAATTCATTCACCAAGCAGCTTAGGTTTTTTATGAGTCCATACCAAGGCTATTAAGACTATTCGAAAGTAACGGACGATCCATTGAAACCTTTGCTTGTTCATGAAGACCTTTGGTACGCAAATTTGGGGATCGATAAGAACCATGGCCAACCACTCCTCTTTAACGCATGCTGCTTCTTTTCACACAATGAATGCAGGTTATATATAATCACCATGCGTTGATACAACAAACTTGATGAGTTCGGCCAGTAGCGACCAGTCTACAAAAAGTTAGGGATGAATACGTCGCTGCATACAACTCTTTCATTCAAATTTCGCCACCAGAAGAGGATTCCGAAGGTCGTATAGATCTCTACTGAGTTCTAGACCCCAAGCATCCTTTTACGTCTCATAAGTTTGGACTGACATCACAATAAAAGATTCGACGCTCATGTGTCAGCACTTTTCGTCGACAATGAGACTCTTTGGGAGCAGTGACATCGCCTTTACCGTCTGTCAAATATAGCGGCTAATGAAAGTGAGAGTCCTCTATGTGATGAGAGATTTCATTCAAAGATATGGTCATTCAAAACAAACATCATGATGATCTCCTTCCTTCTTTCAGCCAGAATGGCGACCATGTTGACTTCGGGATGCAAGGGGATTTCGCCCATCGAGAGCTGATCCATCCTTAACGAAGTGATCTTTTCAATCGCTCAAAACTCTAATGACATTTTCTCATTTACGATACAAAAAGGCGATAAATCAATATCCTCCATGCTGAAATGTTATTCTAAATCCATTTTGCCATTAAGGCGAAACCACGGTATTTTAATCGTCCTCTGACATGGTTGGCATAACTGAGGGTGTGGGACCAAAAATCAACCAATAATTACCACCATCACTATCCTTCTGTCTAAATGTTCTCGCTATCTTCGGGTTCCATGAAGAGATGAACGGATGCATTGGTAGTAGTGCGTGTAATCTCGTACGCATGCGAGTGTCTTTTTTTGGGGGGGGGATTTACCAGGCTTTACTGGTCGCGACGTGGCGACAGCCCCCATTCAGATGCATGAGGCGAGGAGTAATGATTTCGGAAACATGACGTCAAGACAGTCGGAGGAATGGTAGTTGCTTTGTCTGCATGTTTGTTGGGAAATCGAAGGAGAGCTTTACCCTGTGATGGTGAAGGATTCACCTACGTACGTAGATAGGTATCGAGAGCCTCGATGTAGTAAATGATAAACAAGCCTCTCGTAGATTTCAACATCATCTTTCAACCATTTTTGACATATGTCGCTGCTTTCCACTGCAGTGTATCGCTTTCACTCGGGCATCGCGCTTCATCCTCTTCCATAAGATAAAGCTCCCATGGAATGGCATTTAGGTCTCACGAAAATCGACTAATATGTAATACTGATGTCCGGTCACTAGATACAGAGATTCACAGACGCATACAGGACTGTAACTGAGCGATAAAAACAACCCTGCTAGGTAGTCCAAGTTGACTCACGTCAGCTAGTCATAGCGATGTCGCATGAAAGCACGAAGACTAGTGACGGGCGAAGTGACGTTGGTTCGACTGCACGCAGATAGCTCGACCAACTTTTATACCTCCCATGCATACATCTGCATATATGGACGAGAGTCTGCCCAAAGACGATCCACATCCAGTCTTTCTTACTGTTTATCAAAGTCCAAACCCTAATGCTTCTACCACTATACCAGATCGAATTTCATTGAACCGCAATGAACGAGAGCATCGGCATCCTACGTTATCGAACTCTGTCTCTTCCACCGAACAATATCTTCGCAGTGCAGATAGTTCGAAAGCTAAGGGAGAGTGGAATGACTATGTCGATTCCGAATACGTGAAGCCAGACTATGTGATCTCAGTCAGCGCTCTTGTGTCAGTACTGAAGGAGGCTAGCGACACAGCCATAAACGATGTCAAGCCGTAGGCACCCATGCTGTCATTCTAGGGACAATGGCTATCAAGTGTTAGGAGGACTACCGCCAGATTCCTTTCACTAAATTCAGATTTTCGGGAAGACCAATGGAGATAAGTTCCAATGGGCTCCTCATATGCAGCATTTCTGCTCGTCTGCGGAATAAACCCCATCTTTTCCAGCCATAATTCCAACTTCGGGAATGTTTGGCGTGGCCCTAACGTCGGAATATGACTGAAGAGATCATAGACGAAGATGTCATGATCCTAAATTCCGACAATGGCAATGGTGAAATGAGCTATTGCTTGAATACATACAGAAGCAAAATGGCTATGGTTAAGCCTGGATCCCAGTGACAATAGCGTGATGTCAAAATTATTATCAGAATGGCGGGGGGTTGCCTCAATGTCGGTAACTCGACTATCCTATTCTTTGCTTTTGTCTGACCCATACTTCCTTGTCGATGTTGTTCGAGGCGTCGCTGGCTGCCTTGATTGGCATGAGAGATCCTTTACTCCCAACATCACGTAGCTGAACCTCCCAAAGTCCAAGTTTGTAATTCCCACGATCTCCCATCCCAGTGAACAGATCAAAGGACCAGCCGTGCCTCGGACATGTCAGTCCCGCACTCAGGACTATTCCAAAGTCCTCGATGTCGAAGGGAACGCTTTGAGAGAGGGGATACAACGAATGAGGGCATTGCTGAGAAGACAACTGTTAGTTTCACTCAAATAAATGATATTTCAGAGCACAAGATTGACTCACATGATTCACCGCGTAAAACTTACCCCTGTATTGGAAGACGAGAACCTGATGCTTCAAGTCTCGTCTCATCTCAGACGAAGCAAGCTCCTCTTCTGAGATGTCCATTTCGCTCCATTGAGAGCCATCAGCTTTGGGCAAATGGAAGACTTTACATCCCGGGCTGATACCACTGTTGCACTCACGAGGCAGTGACAAATTGCCATCGTCAGATCCGATGTCGGGAAAGGATGAGCTAAGACCAGCAAAAAACCATCCAGATTCCAAACTTGACGACGCCTTGAAGGGATTGAAAACAAGGTAGCTCATGTTGCGAAGGTGGCCGCTTCCCACCTTGTAGTCTGTTTGAGCCAAATGAGAGAAACGGCAAACTGCTTTATTCAGACTGCATGCGCCAAATGAGAGAAAACGCCGCCGCCACAACGGACGTACATGTGACCAATCACGTGTGTCTGTCGTGCCACAAATTCGCTGCGACGAAGGACTGTAAGATTAGAGGCCATGCGATCGTTTAGTGATTTAGTGATTGTACAGCTTAGAATTTGCTCGCAGAATTTTAATTCTAATACTAAACTAACTCTCGGCTGCGAGACTTTCAGAACGCGTCAAGTTTCGTTGTGGCAGGCAACCCTTCACGTTTTGTCAGGTCTCCCCAATCCTTTACCCTGTACATGGATGTTCCAGCTTTCAACTGTAAATTAAGTAGTGCGTTCTAATGTGCCTATCAAGTAGGGAGTAGGAATTTATCTGATAGGAATTTTTTAATCTTCCAGATGAATCCTCTGATATAATCCCCAAGGTTATTCAACAAAGGACGCAAAAGTGGTTCCTACGAGTTATGTCGCTTCCCACATCGCCACTGGGCTACGAACTGTGGGCTACTAGAAGTGTTTGCGTGATTTTCGTACAATTGTATGGCTGCGCACTGCGCCTTTCTGCATTCAATAGTTCCTGCCAATTTAGGCAATTACTCAGCTGCGACTAGTTCTTTCAATTACGCGTCTTGACTTTTCTCTTAACGCGCCAACCCGAACCCCGCGCGCGACCCCGTGATCG
This sequence comes from Sphaerostilbella broomeana, assembly GCA_930272545.1. NCBI lineage: Eukaryota > Fungi > Ascomycota > Sordariomycetes > Hypocreales > Hypocreaceae > Sphaerostilbella > Sphaerostilbella broomeana. Next base: position 186,353 of record CAKNET010000054.1, on the reverse strand, counting down.
TGATCGTGATCGTAGATGCATTTGCCGTTCTCTGCAAGCACACACAAGCGTATTGTTGATGGGTGCCTCGCCTCATGTCGATGCTTTTCCTTACACATGGCACTGTTGGATAGTGGAGAGACTGGGTTATTTGTAATAAAGTTGCCTGTCTACCGTTATAGACACACAGGACACAGAGGTGAAGACGCTCAGGCTGCTACGGTGCCTCGACAACGGCTCGGCATTATATCCATGACTCGCATCGCCCACTTCCATCACCTATCGGCAAAAAGGAGCCTGTGCAGTACCCACCATAGCAATATGGGGTGGGTCACAGAAAGTTCCGAGCTAGTTGGGTTTGTAATTCTGCTTGTGGGATACGCCTTTGACTGCACGAAAGACGCAACGTCGTCACTCAGGGATCTTGACCCAAAAAAAATTTAAAAAATAAATAAAATAAAAATAAAAATAAAAATAACATAATCCGTAGTATCACGATATTACGATACACAAACACACACTATCAGCGGGTGGAGACAGTAATTCTTATATTAGTTTTATAATCAATTCATTAAAGAACTTCCGGAATTCCAAGAAACGAGTGGAATACAAGGAAGGGAAATGCCAAGAAAGATGGAAATACCAAAAATCAGAGAATATAACTGAAAACACAGGACCAAATATTACCGCCTTGCTCCCTTCGCGTGGTTAATAGGAAACAACATGGACATAAAGAATAACAATTTGTGTATTAGACGAGTTACTGTGGCCATTATGAAATCGGTGCCTAACGCCCAGGTATATGTGTGCTGGTGCGGGGATATCACGGTTCTTCATGCGGAGTCAAACCTTTCCAGATATTGCTGCATTGTACAAATGCTTTTGCTTCAAGAGATAGCAACCAAGCTCACTGTGGTTCTTACTCTTATCTAGGCATCTCTTGTAGTTCATGAAATCTCTATTTCCCTCATGTTATTTTCAGAAAGCGGCGTTGCCTCTAACGCTTAATGTAAGCGCTATCATGTATGGCCATCCATAGTGAACCTCTAGAATCGGTCCAAAATCGTCCGACCACCCCGCCACCGGGCTCTGACATTCCGAAGACATTCCGAATGTGGTATTCTGCGATAATGTTCAAGGTCAGCACTTGGCGATCTCCGCTTGGTTGAGTTTGCCGTCTGACCCCGCATTCATGCCAGCTCTAGCCTATCAACGTCATCGCGATGTTAGTAATGGTGGTGATTCGGTTCGCTGGTAGGATGTTGAGCTATGCAATGACAAACACGCTACCAAGAGCACACCATTGAAGATCCATTTTGAACCAGCAAGCCGTGGAGACGCGAGTTAATAACTATGTGAGCATGTCAGCGAGGGGAAACGCGGGGTGACCCCTCTCGCTCTATTCTGAGAGTTGGTTATTTCTTCTTCCTCTCACCCTTCACTCAGATCTACTCTAGCAGCAATAATTTCCTACCATTGTGAATTTACCAAACTCCAAAATGGCTGAAAGCAAGTGCCCATTCAACGTTGCTGGCGGCGGTACACGAAACCATGACCTCTTTCCAGAGGCTCTGAAGCTGGGGATCCTTCGCCAGCACACTGAAGCGACCAATCCGAATGGCCCGAACTTTGATTACACTGCTGCGTTTAACAGCCTCGACCTGAGTGCTGTCAAGAAGGATCTCTATGCTCTTATGACAGACTCACAGGACTGGTGGCCGGCTGATTTTGGTCACTATGGTGGATTCTTTATTCGAATGGCATGGCACTCGGCTGGAACTTACGTATGTATTGCTTTGTAGCTGATGTCTTCCTATTTATTTTAGGGTGTCGGTTCTGTATAATTTTCAAGCTAACTGTTGATCAAAGCGAGTCTTCGATGGTCGTGGTGGTGGTGGCCAGGTAAGCAAACTATGCCCATCCCATCTCCCATTATAAACTAAAACATTAAGCTGATATGAGTGTGAAATATTAGGGCCAACAACGATTCGCTCCCTTGAACAGCTGGCAAGACAATGGCAACCTCGACAAAGCACGTCGCCTCCTCTGGCCCATCAAGCAGAAGTATGGTAACAAGATCTCTTGGGCTGATTTATTTATCCTCGCGGGAAATGCGGCACTTGAGTCCATGGGTTTTAAGACTTCCGGCTTTGCTGGAGGCCGCCCCGATGTCTGGGAGGCCGATGAGTCTGTTTACTGGGGCAGTGAGACGCAGTGGTGGGACAATGCTGCGCGATATGGTGGAAACAAAGACATCCACAACCGTGACTTGGAAAAGCCACTGGCAGCGTCAGTAAGTTACCTTTCTTAAAATCCACTGCCACACACCACCACACATCACCACACATCACCACACATCGCAAAACAGGACGCTAACTGCCTCGTTGGTTTTTGGATTAATATACGTAGATCCTAGGGGACCAGACGGCATTCCTGATCCTCTTGCTTCTGCTCGTGACATCAAAACCACGTTCCGTCGCATGGGCATGCTGGATTATGAGACAGTTGCTCTGATCGCGGGCGGACACACGTTTGGCAAGACACACGGAGCAGGTGCGGGGGAGGTTGGAAGAGAGCCAGCTGCTGCATCTCTAGAAGAACAAGGTTTCGGATGGACGAGCTCATATGGATCGGGTAAGGGGGCTGATGCTGTCACCAGCGGCCTCGAGGTGACTTGGACCAGCAAGCCAACACAGTGGACCCACCAGTTCTTTGAGTACCTCTTCAAATACGATTGGGAACTGACAAAGAGTCCGGCTGGTGCTCCTCAGTGGGTAGCTAAGAATGCCGAGCCCATCATCCCTAACGCCTTTGATCCATCCAAGAAGCAGCTGCCCACCATGCTTACCACGGATTTGGCGCTGCGATTAGACCCCGAGCTGGAAAAGATCTCTCGCCATTTCCTCGAAAACCCAGACGAGTTTGCAAAGGCCTTTGCTCAAGCTTGGTTCAAGCTCACGCATCGCGACATGGGCCCGCGTGCTCGTTACCTTGGACCGGAGGTGCCCGCTGAAGAGTTTATCTGGCAGGACCCAATTCCAGCTGTCGACTACCCTCTTGTTAACGACAGGGATATCACTGCTTTGAAGCAAGAGATTCTTGCTTCTGGTGTACACCCATCCAAGTTTGTTTCCACTGCCTGGGCATCTGCATCTACATTCCGCGGCAGCGACAAGCGTGGGGGTGCTAACGGAGCGAGAATTGCCCTTGCCCCGCAGAAGGACTGGAAGGTCAACAACCCAGCTCAACTAGCTGAGGTGCTGAAGACCCTCGAGGGCATCCAACAGCGATTCAACAGTTCTCAGAGTGGAGGCAAGAAGATTTCGCTGGCTGACCTCATCGTCCTGGCCGGATCCGCTGCTGTTGAGAAGGCCGCCAAGGACGCCGGCCACGAAATCCCTGTTGCTTTTACTCCCGGACGCAATGATGCTAGCCAGGAGCAAACTGATTTAGAGTCGGTAGGCTACCTGGAACCCTTTGCTGATGGCTTCCGCAACTACGGCAAGTCGTCTCAAAAAGTCAAGTTGGAGCACTTTTTGGTCGACCGGGCCAACCTTCTCACTCTCTCAGCACCTGAGCTGACCGTCCTGATCGGTGGTCTGCGTGTGCTGAATACCAACTACGATGGTTCTAGTCATGGTGTCTTTACTAGCCGTCCTGGTACCCTCACCAACGACTTCTTTGTCAATCTTCTGGACATCGGTACTGTCTGGAAGCCCAGCAGCCCCGACTCTGAGGTCTTCGAGGGAACTGACCGCAAGAGCGGTGCTAAGAAGTGGAGCGCTACCCGTGTTGATCTCGTCATCGGCTCCCACGCTGAGTTGCGAGCCCTTTCCGAGTTTTATGCCAGCTCGGATTCTAGCGAAAAGTTTGCGCGCGACTTTGTGGCGGCTTGGGAAAAGGTTATGAATCTGGACAGATTCGATGTTCACAAGGGACTCGCTTTGAAGGCTCAGAGTCGTCTGTAAGTGAGCTCTGCTCGAAGGGGGGGGAAATCGCTTTCGTGGCAGTTGGAATTGTTTGCATTATGGACATTTGTATCTACTTTCCTCTTGAGAGCATCATAAACTGACCACGTTTCTTATTAATTTAACGGCCGGAACCAATAGAGTTCTTTGCTTGTCAACCGTCGGGGTGAACAGCATCAATAACCCCAACAGTCATCCATATGTAGTGGTGTTAGCCTTGGCAATTCTACCACGATTGTCACATGGAAGAGCTCAGAGCCTAATTGCCCAGAAAAACCACAAACTTAGTGGCACAAACTTTATTTAAGCCACCAGATGTAACATTTAAAGAGGTCATTTCATAGTTGACTTATACATAATGTAGTCGCAAAAGTAAACGGCACGCAACTGATCAATTAACGAGTGCAATAGATAAAAGATGATTTCTTCGAGAACCTAGATGTCAAGTCGTAAATAGATACTGGGCGGAATACTGCTATAAATCTCGAAGAGCATCGACTGGCCTTTATAAGTGCCTTTCCAATGTATTTCCATTTGTAAAAGATACTACCTGGTTAGTCTCAAGAGGTGCTACTCTACATAAAGACTTAGTCGTCAGATACATATATTGACATGTCATGTTTCGCCTTGGCAAGGCTAAGAATCTTCCGTAGTTGCACCATACAGCGATGATGTGTGGCTTACAAAATGTGCATCATACCTAGTGATCTTCGGATTTTGCACTAAATCCAGCATGGATGCAATCAAGCGACTGAACGCCGGAAGCTTCGCATTACATTACAAATTATCTGAGCATCCTTACCAATTAATATATAAGCGTTGGGGGAAGCCGAATTGAAACCCTTCCATTAGCATCGTTACATGCTGGGCAGATATATATTATGTGCTACTGTCTGCCCTTAGCCACTCGCTAGATTTCAGATCAAGATATTCACCCTGCTTATTATATTCGAGTGAATAATTTACTAAGACACTTTGAGTAGCACAATATGGCACAGTTGCAAAAGGCACTTGTTGTGACAGATGTCGGCAAGCCTGTCGTTCTTGTGAGCGATCGCTCCATTCCTGAGCCAGGGCCGAACCAAGTCCAGCTCAAGGTAACGGTAGCAGGCATCAACCCCCACGACTTCAAAGCTCGAGACGCTGGTCTATTCATCTCTGAAAACCTTCCCGCCGTGCTTACCAACGACGTAGTTGGCCGAGTCACAAAAGTCGGCAAAGGCGTGACCGATATTGCAGTTGGAGATCGAATTGCCAGCCACGCTAGTTTTGGAGCCGCCGACGATTGGAAACAGGGCGGCCTCCAGGAATATGCTTTAGCGGATGTTGGAGCCGCTGCCAAGATCCCGGATTCAATCACGGACAATGAGGCTGCCACGCTGCCCACAAACCTCGTTGCACCAGCGGTCGCGTTGTTTGAAGCATTGAAAATTCCGGCGCCGTGGTCGCCTGGCGCGAAAGATTTCAATTATGCGAAAACAACCCTTCTAATTCTTGGAGGCGGCTCAAGCTGCGGCAAGTTTGGCGCCCAGCTAGGTAAGCTCGTCGGCATCGGCCGTATTGTTGTGGTAGGTGGAAAGGAAGACGAGCTCAAGTCTTTCGGGGCCACTCATGTTATTGACCGCCACGGCGGCTATGATACAGTTCTGGGGCATATCAAGGAAGTGGTTGGGGACGACCTGATCTATGCGTTCGATGCGATCAATCCTCCGAGCGATCAGGCATTGGGGTTGAACGCTCTATCCAGCCACAAGAAAGGCGCACTAGCTCGCTTGCTGCCCTTGGGACCTGTTGATGAGTCGAAAGTCCTAGGTAAGAAGGCTGGTTTTGATCTGGTGGATGTATTCGCAAGTTCGCAGGCGCATCCAGAATTATCGAAAGAATTTTGGCAGCGAGTTCCATCCTACCTTGCAGAAGGTAAAATCAAGCCACTTGGGTACGTTGCGAAGGAGGGACTCGAGGCCAGTCATGTGAATGGGGTGTTGGATGCGTACAGAGATGGAAAGCCTGTGACTAAAACACACATACACTTTTGAAGGCATTATCCCAGATCTAGGAACTTGTTGAGGGGAAGACGTTCTAATATCTATAACAACAAATTGTTGATGTCGATGAGCTGCTAAGTGTCCAAACAACGAAATGAAGAAATTACCGTGCAACAGAGCCTCGGAGAGGTCGTAGTCATCCTCGCATACGCCAGGCATATGGAACATCTCAGTCTTGTCATTCCCATGTGGTTACAGATAGCCTTTACGTCTCAGTGGATCTCGCAGCATTGCATCAAGTTAATTATATATTGTGCAACCAAGGTTATGGTTAAATCTCCTCATGCAGATGGCTAGCCGGCTTTACCTCAGCGGCTTTCTTCTCAGCATCCATTTGGTGGTTAGCGCCGTCTTTGACATTGCTGGAACTTGGAACGGGACACGAGGGAATAGATATCTGGGCTCGAAGCGCATGTTTGCTTCCAGTCTCTACAGAGCCCATATTAGACGCTCTATGTGCCTGAGACAGCGCGAAGTCGCCAGAATCAAAGTACTCCCTTCTCTGAAGTAGGTCTCTAGATGAGCTGGGATTCAAACTCGCGACGCAATATGATGGGCAGATTCATACCTCTAATTGATGATTAAGAAGGTCCCTTTTCCCTGGTATTTTTCCATACAATCGCAAAAGGTGCCTTTCCCTCTCGCTGTTGAACGTTTTATCGTGAGCAGAGCTCATACCGATGCTTAGTGTGAGTTCGAGGTTTGGAGGGAAATATTCAAGGAGCAAATATGATGATGTCAACCAAAGAGCATAAATTAAAGAAGCCGGCTCCTGTCAAGGCGTAGTTTTGTATTCGTATTTTAAAGTTCTGGATTTTGCTCTTTGCATGGGAGGCATGGTGATACCGGAGAAATTAAGAGCTCGCTGTTTATTTGGGGCATCGCTGGATATTTGCTGGCAATCATGAGGAACAAGAGGCTTCTAGACCGTTCATTTGTCCCTTGGATAAATTTGATCGATGAGCACCAAAATAATCGATGTCAGCGCCCCTCTAGTCTAATACATCTTTTTGGGACTTGTCACTTCAATCAGAAGCATGACGTGTGGGAACAAACTTGCCGATCTATGCCATTGGACTGAATGCATGTTATACTTTTTCGCCCTTGTGTCTGTGCATTCATTTCGGCATTTGCCATCCAACTATCACGAGAGCCCACCATGTGCATGACAAATTCAGATATGAATGGCCTCGAGAAGGGGAATATTCTCACCAGGCTGTATGGCAAGGATAGGACAAATCTCTCGTTAAAACTAAATCTTAATACCTGACGATGGCATTTCCAAAGCATCCTATGGGGCAAGTACCACCGTCGAGTTCGACCGTTTCAACTGTTGGAAATAACAGCACCCACGTGAATTAGACATATACCCTGAGGTTAAAAACCTCCATGGAATCTAAGTTTCATGTGCAGGTCTCAATCGTAGCTTGCTATATTCAGCTCGACTGTATGAAACTTGTAGACCCTCTCGTCCCATTCTTCGTGTCGCATCTACCCAGTCGTCATAACTGGCCCCTACCAAGCCATGCGACTCCTCTAGCATAAGAGAAGGGGATATTCCGGCTCATTTACTCTGAGAACATGATTGATGTCGCTAAAATGGGGGTCATCTCGCAGGGAGTAACGATCATCCGCCAACCATGCATATCTGAAGAATGGTAAAACCATCCACCTCAGATCAAGATCGGGTATCTAAGACGCCATCCCATCAAGCTTCTTTATAACCAATTTAAACAATCGGACAGCAATCATAATTAATGTTTCAATCGAAGTATATGTATAACAATGATTAATCACAGGTCTAAGAATTCAGGATGTGATACTGTGACGTCACCCTGGTGAAAGTAGTCTGACCCGTCCTGTCTGTCCTCAGTCGATCGAATGTTGCTCTTCTCCAGCAACATCAGAGACGCGAATCATGAGCAGTAATGATGTATAATAGCTGTGGCCATCAATCGTATGTCCGCTGGGCTTCCCGACGAGCCTTCGTTCATGCCAGTTTGGGATTCGACGATGGCAGTCTAGATTCTTAGTATGCACGTTTTCTTAGACTTGCACAATCTCAATCCGGAACTGGCTGACGTGGCTTGAGAGAATGATCATATTTACGAACCATAGGAAAGAGTGTCATGAAGCAAACTACAACACTAACTCTCCTAACAGGGCCATGAGGATTTCGATACATGTCCACCGTGTACCCTATCATGACGTTCAAACCCTGCCAAGGCATGAGCTCGTATGCCTGTGAACCCATGCGAGTCATCTAGCACGCAGTTTCTTGGCTGTGGATAGCTGGACCAAACAATTATGGGCACTTGAGAAATGTTGCAGACTCTTATTAGTATATTTGCGAAACGCACGAATAGAGATCAACGTTTCTTCACACGTTTCAAAGAAGCTTTCGAGGAAGTTATTGCTAACTTTAGCCTCATTATGAAATTCCAGTATAGGTCCGTGTTTGTACCTGTCGCCCATTGCAGTCGCTGGGTTAGTTAGTAGGGTTAATCCCTAATAACTGACCTAGTAGACATTCGGAAACCAGAACCGTACCCAAAGCAAGATTGTAGTATCATCACAAATACCTAATAGACAAGGTCGAAAGGCATGACGGGTTTGCAATTCTAGATTTATTTGAGTCATGTCTTTGAACTGAAAGAAGGGCAATTATGTCGAATTGTCTCCTTGTCGTTCGCTGCTGTCATAGCTTCTTGTCATCTACTCTGTTTAGAATACCTTAGATGCCTGGCAAGGTTGATTTTCTTTCGGGATCTTGAACGACCTAGAATATCTGAAAAATCCTGAAAGATCAGTCTAGTTCTCTGTCAGGTGAAGCATGGTCATCCATCTTGCCATTCACTTAAATGCACAACGATGATATTCTAACCGAGCAACCGAGCATACAGTAATAGCTACTTATGGGATTAGCCTAAGAGCCGAAACTAAGATTTGTTAAGCGGGATTTGTCAGACAGAATTTAAGAAACCTCTACGTTTTCCGCCAAAAAGCCCTTTATTTCCAAAGTCAGACTTAAAAGGATAAACCCCCCCGAGATAGAAAAACTGTATGCAGGTAATAGATCGCATAACAATGTCTTACCATTCGGGTGCATGATTGTCAGGAGTAATACCTCATTCATCTGGGTGGAGAAGGATGGAGACGATGATGCAGTATCCAAGGATCAAGCCCCACATTGTTACACTGAAGGGAGAAGATATACAAACGTCGTCAGCCTTTTGTCGCAAGTTATAGAATGAAAAGTGGAATGATTTAATGGAAATGTACTAATACGTCGAATTACTTATCACTTGCTCTCCTAAAGAAGATAGTGAACTGAGCGCAAAATACTGTCGACTACATAAGGTGCCAAATAGATGAAATTTCTTCCCCCCATCAAAAGCAGTGAACGTACACGCCAAGTCTATGTATCGCATAATGGCTTTGAGTTTGCGATACCAAAATGAGGTTCATGATTCTAGATCTATATCGAGCTTCTCTTAATAAAGCCTGGTTCCCATTGCTATTGATGGAACCATAGTATTATGTGGCCTGATGTATCAATCATGAAGTTCAAAAAAAAAGTTTCGAAGAGTGCGAAGACTAGATAGCCAAAATGCTAGCCATGAGTGCGCCCTCGACCTTATACTTTACATTGAAGACGGCGGCACGATGCTCAAATGGAGTGAGGTCCTAATAAGGTTTTATGCAAGAGAGGCTTTTTAAGCAATTACTTTAATGTAATCAATTCCTGAATTAGTGAATATATTCGACTGCGCAACATTCTGTCATACATCAGATTCACCAGCACTTTCTCCATTACACGGTGCGAAGACATTTCAGGCACCAGTACTCAAGATGCCAGCTTGCTTGCTTATTCCCACCAGATTGAGAATTGGGTGCAGGAATCTAATCGCAGTTTTCAATAACTAAATGCCTCCTGGTCCAGGTACATACTTCGTGCAGATTAATTATGTCGATCTGTGGATGCAAGCGCTAACACGCGCGAGTACGAGTGCCACAACGATGGGAGTCAAGGAGGACAATCAGTGTGATGATGTAACTCGGGGCTTGCTCAATAAATTTTCGATACTTTGCCCCCCTAAAGACGCGCTTCTCAAGCATGTTGACCTGAAGGAAGACGTTGGATCGCCATCTCATGCAGAGATCAGCCCGTCTGACCCGCATTGAAGTGGCCAAAGGGTCTGGCTGTGTCCATGCTCACGAGGTTTGCTGCATGCAAGGGGGGAGGTAGTCCAATTTATATTCAGGCCAAAAATGTACACAGGTATGCGATGTTGATCGTCGATAATACTATTTTCTTAATACTAGCACGGTTCCATCTTGACTTCTTCAAATATTCAATCTTCATGCCGACCGGGACAGTCTGCTGTCATAATTTGACCTCCTTTGCTTTGCAGACATTGATGCTCTCGCAAGTTAGCGGTGACTGAATCTAAGGGTCTTATGACGTTGTCTGGTACAACAGAGAGCGGTTCAGACATTTGGACGCTGCCTATTTGGCCCTCTGATTTCAGCACAGCCCATCATGAAGGTGCTAGTGATAGGTGCAAGTCTATTGTTGTGCTTGCTGGATCAAGCTTCTGCAGCTGTGCAAGTAAACATCAAAGATCCTAGTAAGTAAGTGTTTATTACCAAATATTAGAATATTTAGCTCACTCTTCCCAGAATCGGTTAAAGATGCGGCTGGAACGATCGCATATGGATTGATGAAGTTCTACACTGGGAACAACACCGGCGATGTTCCTGGAAATTTACCAGCGCCATACTATTGTGAGACCAAGCTTTCCCTCTTAGCCGTACACTGATATACTGATGAGAAGGAATAGGGTGGGAGGCTGGAGGCATGTTCGGAACCATGATTGATTACTGGTTCATAACCCAAGACACAACCTACAACGATGTCATTATGCAGGCCATGCTTCACCAAGCCGGTGATGTTGGGGACTTTATGCCCCAAAACCAAACTCTTACTGAAGGAAACGACGACCAAGTGTTCTGGGCTTTAGCTGCAATGTCTGCAGCGGAAAACGTATTTCCCAACCCGCCGTCCGACAAACCTCAGTGGCTGTCGCTTGCCCAAGCTGTTTTCAACCAATACGTCAGTCGTTGGGATACTGAGAACTGCAATGGTGGTCTCAGATGGCAGATAAATTCATTTAACAAGGGATGGGACTACAAGAATACTGTTGCAAACGGGGGCTTCTTTGACCTTGCGGCCAGGTTAGCTCGGTACACTGGAAACACGACCTACGCCGACTGGGCTGAAAAGGTATGGGATTGGGAAACCGCAACCGGTCTAGTCACGAAACAGTACGAGATCTACGACGGCGTCCCGATCAGTACCGACAAAACCTGTTCGAAAATTGTGACTACTCAGTGGAGTTACAATGCCGGATTACATTTGCACGGCGCCGCAACGATGTACAACATTACTAGCAAAGCCATGTGGAAAAATGCCGTGGACGGCCTGCTGAAAGAAACGAAATCGAAATTTCTCAAGGATGGCGTTGTATACGAGTATCGTTGCGAGCCCTGGCACACATGTGATTTGAACGGACTCAGTTTCAAGGGTTACCTTATTCGATGGCTAGCAGGGACGACACAAATGGCACCATATACCGGTAACGACATTATTCCCATCATCAATGCCACTGCTGAGGCGGCTGCTTCTTCGTGCATTGGACCAGCGTCTGGCGAATTCAAGGGTATAGACGGCACAGGGTGTGGGTTCGCTTGGGTTCCAAAGGGCAAATACGACGGCTTAGCTGGTGTTGGTCCACAGATGGATTCCCTCTCAGCTGTCATGTACACAATGTTGGAGACCAATTCCACTCCTGCTACCGCAAAAAGTGGTGGCACATCTAAGGGTGATCCTGGTGGTGGAAACTCCGGCTCAACTAAGTCATCACAGAGAGATAAGGAGACGAAGCCCACCACTGCGGGTAGAGTGGGAGCTGCATTTCTGACAATTATTTTAATAAGCACAGCTTTAGGCAGCACTGCAATACTTATCTTGTAGTGGGTATTTTTGTAATTATAGCGGCTGATATCTCATAATATTCATACAATTCAGCGGTTGGTGATGTCTATTTTACCGACATGGTGGCCTTCACTCTTGATAATAATTCCACTAAAAGAGAGCGAATTGCGATGCTTTCGAGAATGGGAAAATGAATTAGAGAATAGAATCGGAGCATATCTCTCCAATGTCCGCTGGCACTTTAGGAAATTCTGTGACACGAAGGAAAACCAAAAGTTACAGTGGTAGGCTTCGATGTGAAGTATGTGGTATTACTGTAGGATGACGTAGGACACATATCCAGCATGGAATGCCAAGCTGCTTCTCAACCGCGGGGCTCATCGATGTGAATGGGTTTCGAATTGACTCATGTGCTCAATTATGGAGGAATACAGTCTTACACCATGGTCTCTGTGTTGAGGGAAGTTTAAGTTTCCGAAAGGAAATAGCAACAAGCAAAGTCTCTTACTGAGAAAAGCTCGTGCTGGAGAAAGGGTTAGAAACTTTTAGATGCGGAAAATCCATTTACTCTGTTAAAAAAAATCCGTGGAACAACCAAGCTATTTCCTTCTGCACTGCCGGCCCAACTTACTGCACTGCTATACTGACGAGATGTTACTATTGTGACTAGCCATGAAATGCTTTCAGAATCTGAGCCCACTGTATTAAAAGATTACCTGATTACGTTCTGCATGTTCCTGCAATTTCATAGCTCCTTTGCAGCAACCGGCTATATAGAAAACCGCGTCATTCTCAATGCTAAGCAATTATTGATATAGAAGCGAGCATAGTGCTTCATTTAGTTGCACCCATACCCAGGCCATTGTCCATGGCATGCAAATTAGACAAACAAGCCTAGGGAGCGAGCTTTGTGAGTACCTCGAGTTAGATCTAAACAGCCCCAGCACTATATGCTATAGGATTTCAATCAAGCCTCGCAAATAATTCAAGTACCCGTCAAATGAGATGTTTAATCTCCAATAAGAGAGAAACTCGAGGCTTTGTTGTTTGAGCGGTCACGGCCAACCATTCACCGCACAAATTACGGCGCCTTGAGTTAGTGACTAACGCCGGAAAAGTCTATGTTCTTGTCTTTCATGCATGCTATTTGTTGGATTGAGAAGAATTGTCGCTAAATTACGGACTTCTGTGAAGTGACGCGGCGCATATAGATGCGTAGTTAAAGGAACTGTCTGATTTGGGCTGTTCTAGTTCTGATCACTTCCAGCTCCTCAGCCTCGAGGATCGGAAACGCCTGATAAATACTGCGGTACATTGATAACCAACCCTACTGCCTCGAAATTCTTAGATGACAACTTTTAACTAATCATAAGGAAGAGGGAAAAGCCCTTCTCACAATTCTTTGCCTTCTCTACACTATCTCAATCTTGTTTCTTCCCATTTTTCTAGTCTTTATATCCATTGGTCAATCTGCGTAATTATCCAGCGACTAGCTATGACATGCCGATTATTCCCAATGGATAAAACGGTTTTACAGGGTAAGTCTAGATGCATCCTAGTTGGGGAGTCGAGGTGAAGCTTAGAGCAATACTATCACAATTCGGTAGAAACTAGATTCCGTCGAATGCTTAGCATGAATGACAGTCTCATTAAACTATATTAAAGTCTTCCCCCCCAAGCTCCCGTTCCATGCCCCAGCACTCTGCCCTCCTCGTTAGAACTCCCCCATCTATTCACGTCGAGATAGACTTCGGGTCTATCATTTCCCTTTTTATTGTCGGTCCATACCTTTGTCAGAGTGGATGATTTCGTGCGCTTGATTGCTGAAGTGATCTCCTCGGACTGACTCTCTCGCGAGGTCGGTACTTTTTTTTCGGTTTATCCGCCAAAACCTTGGAGTGATTGGAAGCTCTTGGGTTGCCGCGGAGGATTCCAGGACAGCTGTGTTGCCGACTTGGAGAACACGATTACAGACATTTTTGAGAAGAGAGTTCACTGGTTCTCTTAGGAGACCGGTATTTTTTATTTATTTTTTTGGCTTTGCCAGCATTAACCAGTCTCAATTCACAATGTCCCAACCAACATCGGAGAATGTGGACCAGCAGCCTCAAGGCCGAGGTAGTGACTCAACCAATGTACCAAAGCCAGTCAAGTACATCACTATTGCCTATGACTGTGCAATCATGTATGTCTCCTTACATTTCACGCGAATTTTGTCTACTGACTTGAATGTAAGGTACGGTAACGAATTCGGGCCCATCATTGCTTGTGGGAGAAAACTATGCTTGCCAAACAAGACTGTGGCTAGACTTTGTTGTTACAAAGCCGTTGATTCAGATCCATGGATTAGCGTCACACTTGACGTTCCTCTTAGCCAAGATCAGACCACGTTCGACATTTATGTGAGTTTTCAAACGTTCAAGTCAAGTTCATGTGATTAACTTTCTGTGCATACGTCGACGAACCCGTCACCCACACAGTTGTTCCTTTTGATGTGCATCGCATCAATATCAAGTTCCCTCCCTGTGGTTGCCGGTACTAACTTGAAGAGGCCGCTGAACCTGTGCTTGATCGATTCCCCAAGGCCAAGAACAAGGAAAATGCTTCACACTTCTCAAAGTCCTACTCAGGGGCGATGCCCAAGTCAGATGGCGTAATTACACTGGGAGGAATGTATCGATGTATCGATCGCAAAATATTTGTTCACTGATTAGAATTGAATCCATTGTTGGAAAAATAGGAGCTAGCGTTTGGGTTATGTGATAAGGGATATCATTTATACAATTCAGTTTCCGTTGGGCCATGCCCTGATCGACTCGTTTGACAAGCACATAACCGAAATGTGGATTCGCAAACTGACATTCATATCAGTACAATTGTAAATTTGCCAGGACCAAATTCGACTTGTTCTAACTGTAAAGGCCAGGAAAGGTATCCCCTATGTCCCGACTTATCCAGCGATTCAACTGTGAGGCCGTGGAAATACGATCGACGCTTGCCGTATACAATTGCGGTATGGTGTATGTGATGAGCCCCCATATCCAATTGAAGCCAAGGTTTACTCAATTAGCTGCGTGCTGTATCCAATAGGGCGGCGGAATGTCAAAGTTGTGGCAGTATCACGAAACATCGTAGCGACGCCCGCTGATGCGTTACATTGAGATTCTGCGTCCGCTAGTCATTTAATATCCCCCCCCCCCTTAAAATATAAATTTTTGTTTATTTATTTATTAGCTCATCAATTTATGCTTCACCTCACTAATAATGGACGGGACGGGGATGAGGGATAAGTCGCCTATTCGCACTTGAGGGGTGTCTAGTGGCCACTCTTTTTTTTCTTTCATTTAAAAGTGTATGGATACGTTCTCCAAGTAAGATAAAATTGATACAAATAAAAGAGAAGTGGTGAATACTCGAACAGCTTCTAATCTGGAGACATGTCACTGGGCATATGCCCCGGTCTGCCACTGGCACCTGAGACGTAACTTTGAAATGGTCTCTCACTTGGCTTTTAAATACGAATGATCTAACAACTGGCTTTAGATAGTCGGTATATGCATAAAGTAAAGAGTTGCTCAAGGAATAAGCAATGGCTGCAAAGGCTTCTGCATCTTTATTATATACCCCTCCAGAGAACGAATGTTTCTTTCAAGTCTTTGCAGCAACATGCACAACTATCTTGCCGCCAGTTGAGCCCTTCTTCAAATGCTCAAAGGCCTTGACCGCATCATCAAACTCAAATGTGGAATCAATAACCGTCTTGACCTTGCCCTGCCCAATCCACTGCACAATTTGCGCCAAGTCATCGTGACTGTTCTTAGTCATATATATCACATACTTTGATCTTCCGCCGCCCAAAAATGAAGGTTGGAGCTTCCCAAGTGCAATACTGCTGACACCACTAAACGAAACTGCGGCACCAACCAGCACAAACGCCCCCTTGGGATCGAGAAACCCTCTTGCTTGCTGATACAAGTCTGGGGGTGAAGAACCCACGTTATCCACAATGAGCCGAAACTCTTGGCCGCTCTTTTTCAATTGCTCGACTACATTTTGAGTCTTGTAGTCGATGATTTCATCCGCACCGAGGTCCTCGCAGAGCTGTTTCTTAGCGGTTGAGCAAGAGGTCGTAACATGGCATCCTAGTGCCTTGCCAATCTGGATATCAAATGTGCCGGTGCCGCCTGAACCACTGTTGATGAAGATTCTGTCGCCTGGTCTGACATAGGGTTGGATGGACTGGTATGCGGTCAAAGCAGCTGTTGGAGCTCCCGCCGCTCCATCCAAGTCGGCACCAGACGGCAGCACAGCATATGCACCGCGAGAAGCGACGACATATTGAGAGAGTGACCCGAAAGATTTCATGGGGTCCAGGCGGGCCAGAACTGCATCGCCAACACCGACATCAGAGAGTCCTTTGCCAACTCCACGGACCACGCCGCTCAGGTCCATCGATGGGGTTTTTGGAAAGCTCGTAATTCCTCTAGCAGCCCAGCCAATCTCGATGATTTTGTAGTCGGCCGGATTCAAGCCGGCACTGACCACCTCAATCAATATTTCGTCGTCTTTCAGTGAGGAGGACGGTTTTGCGACATTGTCAACAAGCTTCAAGACCTCGTCGATGCGTCCCGGTGCAGCGATCTGCCACGCTCGCATTTGTGTCGCCATGGTTAACGTTGAGTCGGGATGTAGATTCAGAGCATTCTCGAAGCGTAGCCGAAATATCGAAGAAAGAGTGTTCCCAGACGTGGCAGAAAGGTTATCTCCAAGATGCTTAGTAAACCTCATAACTCAGTCATGTGGCTCACAATCAGACTCTACAGCTAACCAGGAATTTTCACCAAATCTTGCGGCGGCGACAAGAATCTGCCCGATTTCAGTGCAACCACCCATGCGGGGTTTGGGGGTCACAAACGGATTGAATAGACGAGCTTCATTCGCCAATATGTCTCAATGCCATCATCTACTACCTCATAGTCGCAATCCGTGGCATTCCCTGTTTGCTTCCAATGTTTGTTCCTCTTCCCATAAGAATCGTACCCCTAATATACACAGGTCTATTCTCACTCTATCACATGAGGGTTATCGGCTTTTTATTGACGTCGTTCGACACACACACACCCACAATGTTGCTCACCAGAGATCGAGTAATGACTCCATTAAAGGAAGCTTCACGGATTTGAGAAAAATCAATAACAACATTTATGGCAAAGGTGCGCAGATAATAACTCGTTGGGTATTGGAAGCTCGACGATGCCAAGCAGATACTGCATATAGATTAAAGACTCAAGTATGTTCATAAAGATCGCCTTTCTCGATCGTTACACCCCTCTTAATGATTCCACTCGCCAAAAATAAAACGGTTGAAAAAGTTTGACGCGGCAGCAGGCTGGTCCATCGGAACCATATGGCCAGCACCATAGATCTGCATAAAAGTGAGACCCTTGGCAGACTTGACATTGCCATAGTCCTTGCCATCCCCAATCTTGAGACTCTGTGGTTTGGCGGCGTTGAAGTCATTGTGACCAGGCCAGTCGAGAGCGTTGGTCCATGCCTGGTTTCCAAGCCAATTGCAAATGAAGTCAGCGTCACCGGCGTAGATGAGGAGAGGAATCTTCTCGAGGATATCAGGCACCATTCGATAAAAGGGCTGCATCCAGTCACCAGCCATGGAGAAATTAGAATTGAGCTGATAGTTGCAAGTTCCAAAGTCTTGGACCTCGACACCGAGAGCATCCTGCACGCTCTTTTGGTTGAAGTAACTCGATATGTAATCCATGACTGGGTAGCAGAGGTCGCCATCGCAGGGCTTGCGCACATCGTAGACGTTCTTCCCAGTCTCTTGATAGGGATTCAGCATGGCCTGGTTGCAGAATGACGTAGCCTGGACACAAGTAGCCGTGTTGTTGCTGTCATAGCAGGCCTGGATTTGCTGCTGGCACTGTGGCAGTGCATCTTGCATCGACTTGCAAGTCTGGTCGTCCAAAACAGCCGGGTATCCGCCCTTGCCACAGCCCATGGGCTCGTACGCGGTATATTGGTGGAAGGGGTCCGTCAGTCCATTTCCAATCATGGCGCTCTTGAGGTTGATGTTGCGATCCTTGTGAGAAAGGATCTCGTGGACGGAGACGGGGATGTAATGTCCAGCATACGACTCTCCCGCAATGTGGAAATCTTGCTTCCCGTACTGAGGGAACTGGTGGAAGAAAATAGTAAGAAGAGCATAGATGTCACTGGCGGCAGCAGTGGTGGTGGATACAGGTGAGTTGCTGTAGGAGAATCCGGTGTTGACGGGCTGATCGAGGAAAATGACCGAAGCATTGTTGTTCCAGGAATAAGGATTGGACGTGAGCTTCAAATTCTTGTCGACGTGCGCAGGCCCAAGTTCTGCCAACAGTCCAGTCATGGAGGAGCATCCAGGCCCACCGGTTAACCAGAGGACGACGGGGTCATTCTTGGGGTCGTTGCGTGATTCGAAGAACCCTAGAGCGAGTTAGTCTCGATGGCTTATGTGTACGCCCATCACATAAGGCTAATTGGGGCCTCTCACAATAGAAGAAGTGCCTGTCAGTCTCGTCATCATCAAGGTAGCCGCTATACTGCTTGACCTTGTCGACTCCAAGCTTGGAAGGGTCGACAACCTTGGCGCGGAGACTGTAGTTGTCAAGTTTACCCGTAACCTTCTGGAAGCCTGCCTCAGTGCTCTGGACTCTGACGTCGGAGCCTTTCACGACATGGTCCCATTTGCTCTCAACCTTTCGTGAACCGGTCCTCGGCGAGCGGTGGAAGACGTCTTCTCCACGGCGTTGGACGTTTGGTGATTGCGGGAGTCTCTCGGCCTCGTGAGAGAAAGCTCGGCCCTGAACTCCAATTACGGAGCAGACAGCGCCGATAACTAGGGCTGAGACGAATTGACGCATTTTGGCAGAGTCGGTTGGTCAGACAAGACTCCCGAATCATATGTCAAGAGGTTGTGGGAGGTGAGGTGAGGTGAGGGACCAGTGACCTTGACGCAAACCTCCCAGTAGCCGGGGGGTTGGGCCAAGTATATGTATAGCCCATTTCATTTTCTACCGAGATGATCCATCAATCATTCAGGAAGGAGTTTGTGAACACACAGACACCGTCTCCACCAACTACGTTGGACTTGTAGATCTACTGAGAACCGTACCACAAGCTGTACAGACACTCATAACTGGAGCGGAAGGTCAACCGAGTGCAACCATAATCATCGACTTTCCCCGAGCGCTACAGCACGGACGCCCAAGAAGCCGGTCCTGCTTGTCGAATCTGTATCCCATGATCCTTTAGACGCCAAGAAAAGAGCAGGTCTCATCAGCCATAAAGGAACCTCCCATGATCCGCAACTGGAAAATCTTTTACCAGTTTGCCGCTGAGAGAATGCCAGTTATTATGAGCATAAGGATCTCGCGCCGATCGGCTGTGATCTTGATAATCTCGGGAAGAAGACCTCTTCGCCTTGGCTTCCGATCCATCAGCCTGAAATGACGTTGTTTGGATATGCTTTGGTCCGCCGCCATAATCCCCGCGTGGCTTGCTAACAAAAGTTGGGCGTTATTAGAGTCAGACACAGCAAAGACGCCAATGCCGCTTCTCCAGGGGAGCAAACTGTTCATTGGGCAAAGTGTGGCTGCGCTAGACTCAAGGAGGATGCTCTCACGGCTCTTTCATTTCTCCAGAGCCAGCAAGTGCGGGAAGGTTTCATTGGAGATTGCTGCTTTGCGGCTCAACCTTCTCGGCTGTGCCTGTCGATCAGAGCACGGCTACGGAGTCCTGCGTGCTGTATGCAGTTCTGTGGGAGCAATTGATACCTCGTGAGTGAGTTGGGACGATCCTACGCAAGTTGGCAAGGTGCCGCGCTAAGCTTCGCCACTGAGCCCTCGAGTCGCTGGCAAATCTTGGCTTTGAAAGGCAACGCGCTCCGAGTGTTGATGGTTTTCCCCTTTCACGACGATCCACTGAGCCCACCAAACCTCCACTCATCCGGCGCCTCTCTCTCTCTCTTGCACCTACGGAGTACTCAACCAATCAAGTTCCTAACACGCCCACAAGCACCCGCAGCAGCAATGGATCTCTTCCCCACAGGCATATACGCTTTTCCACAATAATGCAATCGTTATCATCATAACCGTCATGACTGTGCCGCTTGACGGGACGGATGGGGTACATATGTAGTTATGCCGAAACGCCAGTTTTCCATCTGCCGTGCGTGACTTTGTACTCAAGCCACCAATTGCTTTCTTCCCTACTAATCATCGCCTGGAGCGGGACCGGGCCCGGAGATAACGTCCTGCTGCCACGAGCCGTATTTTTTCTTGCATACAGCCTGCATACCATTTAAAAGGTACGGCGGGACTTGCAGCAATCTGCATACCTTACGCGCGGGAGGCCAGTTTTTGGTAAGGGAAAGTACTCTATAAGGGGTCCAGTAAGTCACTTGATCAGTGACTGTATCAGCAAAAACCACTCCACGATCCTGATAAGCGCAATTTAAGAGTCACTGGTAGGTAAAAAAAGTAACAGAAACACTGACCAAAAACAGGGCTCCCGCGCGTATAGGTAGTTGAATGCAGTCTCGGGCTCCCACAGCGAGAGGCTCTGCGTGGCTTTTCCATTAATAAAGATTCTCCGGGCTTCGTTAAATGGCGGTGTCGTCCCATCTCGCCAAACACTATATGCATGTGATAAAATGATGTTGAACTGCTCAATTTGGCATTTGCACGATTAGAACGTCGCAGTTACAGATTCTCCACTGTATGCCACAGGATTATCCATTCACCGGCGCTTTTTACAGTAGGAGCCACACTTGCGTATCAACCATAAATGCTGCCGTGTCAAGAACCCTGTAATGCTGCTGGTGAAAGGTCATGCATGCGTCAGTGCCTGCAGTTGAGGCGGAAACAATCACTTACTTCGCTAATTTCTTCCGGTCAGCGCCATAATGACTCAATTATCTCTTCAATCAGGTTTGGCCATCAATTCTCCCGTTTTGTGTTCCCGATTTTCGCGACCTGTCTTTCAGAGCGACTATCAAGGATAGCCACTGAAACCCATCCCGACTCATATGTCGTAGTAACGTCGAGTAATAACTACGAAGCATAAATTAAAAGATAGTTCCAAGATTAATCTTCGTTCTCTCCCTAAGCTCCATAGTCGGCTCGTGACATCTTGGAAGTCCGCTAAGTTGCATCCCAAAAATATATAGGGTAGGCTTTTGCGGTGAATGTGCCATCTTCGGTCACACAGGGAATAGAAAACAGCGAGTTCGAGCTTGAATCAGACGACAATACCAGTAGCATGCGGTTGAAGCATTGCCTCATTGTCTTCTAACACAGATAAAGCATTTACTTGCTGGTTTCCATGTCAAAGCAACACTTGACGTCTACAGCCATATGCATGTTTCCCCCCCTTAGGTCAAATCCTGGTCATCAATCTGTCATCATCCATCATGTTTATGAGAATCCAAAATGGTTATGGCTCCATCTTATTTCTTCTATTTGCGCCTCGATGATTGCTCAAAATCTTTTCGCACCACAATGCCTTGTAGTGGAATCGCATCCTTGGTCTCAACTGAGTCCCCCTCGATTCTATAGCTGTTTACAGCGTGCTTAAAGCCTTTCATGTCTGGCCTCAACTTCATACCGTTCCTATCATTCTCAGCGTCGGTGGTATCGGACATCGCGATGAAGCTGCCATCAGATTCCGTATCGTCTTCCAGTCTGTAGAACCCACGGTCCCCAACCCTTGACCCTCCATCAACTCCAGCAATCTCGTTTGCGTTTGTCTTTTGACTGAGCACAGTCGACTTGATCGACTTGTTGCCCTTGGAGGCATCGGCGCCTGACGACACTGGCTGGGTTGGAGAGAAAAGACTGCCCTTGATGCCGATTTTTTGGGCAAAGTATCGGATTGCAGGAAGCAATGTCGGCAGGTTTGCAGAGACGATGCCTGCGGACATTTCGATAGCGGTCCAGCCAACTGTAGGCGCGAGGGTATAGGTAGGGTCACTATTAGTGTATGTAAAAAGCACGGAAGTTCGATATGCTGATGCAAATACAACACTGCAGGGCCCAGTCAGTCTTTGTTCACGTATGACTGCAGAGTTAGAGACTCACAAGAAGCCTAGCCCAAAGGCGAATGTCACACCAAGCTTTTCGGTTGTTCTTAAACGCAGCTTCCAGATTTGCGGTATCGGCATCAAGAGGATCACGAGGTCGGTGAAGAGTGTAGATGCGGCGTTGGCAATCCAAGTACCGACTTGATTGATACAATGCCCTGGCGTATCCGAATACCATAGTTTTTCGACCGGAACGCAGATGAAGATGAAGAGGAACGTGATGCAAACGACCCAGGCCATCACAAAGGCTCCTACTGCCCACGCCATCCTTTTGAAGAAGGGAGTGTGGAAAATGCGAGTATACATTAATAGGACAGAAAGCTTCGTCCAGCCCAGATTCCATGCGTAGAGAACCTCGGCTACTAGCAACCATTTTGCCATCATGACGATATCCTTGGGATTCACCTTGTCGGCGTGAATCCCCATGCCGGTGGAATACATGGCGAAGCAGAATCCCACGACAAGGAAATTCCAGAACTAATACATCCGCGAATTGTCAGCAAGATTTTTCTTCTTCTTAACTTGTCGGCCACTTTCGAGCAAGACGACCGAGAGCCTGGCGCTTTGGTGTCGAAGAAGGCATACCATTGAAAACAGAATCATTCGGTCATCCCACCACAACTCCTGCTTTCGAACACGCCGGCTAACCAGACGCAAGACGATGGAGGCGATCGCCAGCACCTCCATCGAAACAACCACCTGGACGAACCATGGCTGAAGGTTATCCGGGTTGAACCCCGTCAAGCCCGGAAGCTGAGATTTAGAGGGATCCTGTGCCATCCGAGAAGACAACTGTGAAGGATCAGAAGGAGAGGGAGCCATGGGACATTCTTGCGAGTTGTTCAGTCGATGCGAACCGTCAAGCCATGCGTGAATCTGGGCTTTTTCATATATGTTTTTTATTCCTTCATCGTTATGTCCTGGCAACAAGGGGAAGAGGAGAAAATCCTGATTATAACCGCGAAGCGACGGACATTTATTAGGCCCCTTGTCCAGGAGATCGGAGCCACAGTTCTAAGCGAGAAGCAGCAGAAACCGACTGCTAGGTTACGTAAAGCAGCCATTATCTGTGATTTGAGTCTTCAACGCTGCTGTTTCCAAAAGCGCTGACCCATGTTAGACTGGATAAACTCGACGTGGCGAGGTCGACTGTCCCCGGCCGTGGTGCTGCTCAAAAAACCGTCACCGAACCTCCCGCTCCTCTCTCCCAAAACTCGATTTGCTATTGGCCTCTCAGAGCTCCAGCTGGGTTTCTTTCAGTAGGCATGAGTAGCGTGAAGCTAATATGCTTCAAACACACTGATGGGCCCGCGGGTTCGGTTAGACTGGCCGTCGTGTGACATTGGCATTCATCAACGGCGTCTTTCGTTATTTTCTTGAAAAACAGTGGCCCGTCTGGCTGCAAGAACATCGACATCAGGAGAAGTTGCCGCCAGACGTCCACTTTAGTGCCGGGAAGCGAGTCAGGAAATCGTATGGCTGGCACCGCTTTCCGCTAACAATGCGTTTCCCCCCACATACCCGCTACACCCTGGTGGCAATTCCTCTTTTAATATCAGATATCAAGTTTTGCGCCAACCTACCCAGTTCGGCCGAGGTACTATATTTCTACCCTGACGTGACGACCTGTCTCTGGAACAGTCCTTGACTCAGTGCCTCCGTTCAGAAAATCCGAGCTCATTTAGGAGCTGCTAATAATTAAGAGGCCGTGATCAATCCTCTTTGCGAGTATGATGGTTGGATGGCCAGGTCATCGGGCCAGCTGGCCCCACAGTGTGCCGCTCCATCTCGCCTTAATTAGCCACTTTTGCATTTTATTTTACCCCATTATGACCGCCGTTCAAACTTTGAGAGGACCTGGCTGGCAAATCGGGTGTAGGGCAAAGCAACTACATAACTGCCTGGTCCGCCGCTAGTGCAGATTGACGGGCAACGGGGAAACGGGCCACCACGCAGGTGCAGAGAAACCGGTTCAACCCTGTTGGCTTTAACTCCAAAACATGAAGGAGAAATATCCCCGTGATCCCTTGCAACCACTCAGTCAACCAGTCCAGAAGCCAGAAGTAGTATCCTCCTTTGAGGGGGTCTCGGGCAGGGGCCCAGTATGCCAATTGCAGTACAAGTAGGCATCCTCGCCCACACACAACTGGCTCTTCGACTATTCAAATAAGCGAGCAATTGAAGTGGCGGATCGCTGTGCCAGATTCCCAGTTTTCGAGAGAAAGACCACGTTATCTTGTCATTCGATTTTCTTTTAAAAAAAAGAAAGCAATTTCAGCTGCAGGCCCAACGACGCCACTATGGCCGCCGCAATTACCGTCCAAGTACCCCATCTTGGCGGCATCAAGGCCGGTTACCGCCTGTCCAATGATCGCGTCGACCCAGCTAAGCCGACCGTTGTCCTCATCAATTCTATGTGCATGACTTCATCTTTGTACAATGTCCAGTTTAATAACAAGGCTCTTACCGATGCTGTCAATCTCCTTGCCATCGAGCCGCTGGGGCATGGCTCAACGTCTTGTCCCACAGACACTTTCACGTATTGGGACACAGCTATTATGGCCCTGCAAGTTATGGATGCCCTCAATGTGAGCAAGGCATTTGCGCTAGGGACGAGTCAGGGAGGCTTTATTGTTGTGCGAATGGCTCTACTGGCACCCGAGAGAGTATGTACCCACGAACTACAAGTCTTTGTCCAAGTCGCTTAGAACACAGTAACCTGTGTCATGGCGTCCCATTTCCCACAATGTATATCCGCTGTGCGCATAATTACTAACGATTTTGAATTTGTAGATTCTGGGACTGTTACCTCTCGGTACGTCTATGGATTATGAATCGGCTGTTAGTCGAGAACTAGGTTGTTGGGACATAGACACACTGGCTCCCGTTTACGACTCTCTGTGTAGCACAACTCCTACGCCGGACTTCGTTATCGATGAAGGTCTGCGGGGAACCGTTGTGCACTTGGGGTTTTCTGGGAAAATCAGCCCCGAAGATGTAGCATTTTGGGAGGACACACTTAGCAAGGTCTATTCCGGCGATGAAGGAAGGAGAAAGTTGCGTATGGCATTCAACAACCTGCTCGACCGTGATAGTCTTCTAAGACGGGTTCGCGACATCAAATGCCCTGTTTACTGGCTTCAGGTGAGTAATCCTAGTACACTTACCCCCAACATTTATTGACGATATTTCTAGGGGAAAAATGATCAAGTGTTTGGCACGGAGGTGCCCAAAGAGCACATAAAGCTCTTTACATCCTCACCGGAGGCCACCGTGACATTCCTTGACGAAGGCGGCCATTACCTCAATGCGACGAATCCGAAGGAAGTTGAGGAAGCATTGCTCAAAATGGTTCAGACCTATGCATAGTATTTGAGGCGAGGTAAATAATAGAATTAAATAAGAGGTTATTCTGCCAATACGACTTATTATCACACCAGTGAAAATCACTTCTGGTCTTGATTAAAAAGGGGGTTATCGCACGTTTGATAAAGTTGTCAGATTTGAAGACGTGAACAGATTCATCTTCCCCGTAAGCATATTCGTCTAACTTTTAGCTGTCAACTTTGCATCAAGCTTTGTATACCTGCCTCCCCTCAAACCATGTCTCGGTAACTACGCCCTTGATCAATGCCTCCGGCTCCAGTTCTATGCGACATACAACAAAATCCGCCTTGAGGCCGGTCTTGAGATCCCCAGTCCACTGGTCTGCGAAAGTCGAGAAAGCCGATCCATGTGTCGCGGCAGCCACAGCCTGGCATACCGTGAGAGCAAACTCGGGGTTTACAACAGTTTCAAGCTCGGGCTCACGATATGATCGCCTCGTTGTCGCAACATACATGTTTGGGATGGGATTGTGGGGAGCGGTTGGTGCGTCAGAGCCCAGAGCGAGTGGAGCACCTCCATCGGCAAACTCGCGATAGGCGAATGCGCGTTTGCATCTGTGATCTCCAATGAGCCGTGGCCATGCGCGTAGAATAGCTGGATCGGAGTGTACGGGCTGGATAGAGGCTGTGATGCCCAGCTTGCCCAGTCTCGCAGCATCTTCGGCATCGGCTAACTCGAGGTGTTCAATTCGTGGTCGTCGTGTCCGGTCGGTATTCTTCTCCAAGACATCAATAGCTGTGCGAATGGTCTGATTGCCTATGGCATGAAGAGCCACCTGCAATCCAGCAGCATTGGCTCGAGATACAATGGGATGAAGGGCTTCCTCTGACCAGATTGGACCCGGAGTGGCGCCTGTAGAGTAAGGCTCTGTCAACGAAGCCGTGCAAGCGTCAATGATGCCATCGCAAATCACTTTGATACCCACAACCCGACAGTCAGGAGTCGTATGAGCGTTGTACTTCTTGGACAGCTCAGCTGCAACGTCGACTTGGCCCAGCACATTCTCCAACGAGGTATTGGGCTTCATGAGCCAATAGGCTGAGAGTCGCATACCTCCTAACCCTTCCTCATTACGCAACTCAATCAGAGGCTCCCAGATGGTTTCGTCCATGGCCATATCAACCATTCCAGTGTAGCCAACTGAATTGAAAGCCTTGATCGCAGCCTTGATAGATTCCTTCCTTTCCCGCATAGAGGCGACTCGAGCCGAGAATGGCCAAATATACTCGAACACGGCACTCTCATTGAATACTCCATTTAGTCGCCCATCTTTGTCTCTCTGGAAGTTACCTCCCGGAGGATCTGGAGTCTCCGCCGAAATATCCATTATACGGCAGACCTCCTCCAAGCCTTTCGTGTTACACCATGTCGAGTGCAAGTCTTTGGTGTCAATAAATATTGGACGGGAGTCCAAATCGTCAAGTAGGGTGGCATCAACACCATCAGGTGTCATGGAATGCGTCCATCCTCGACAAAGGATGCGATTAACCTCAGGATGGGCTTCGGCGTATCGTTTTATTTCTGTTCGGATGTCCTCGAGGCTCCTACAATTCTCAAGACCAACCTTGGTGAGGGACTGTCCTAGCAGGAGAATATGAAGGTGGCCATCGATGAATCCAGGAAGCACGGTCTGGCCACTAAGGTCTTTGATTATAGCACCCGAAGCTTTTGCAGCATCTACTGCAGGGTCTGTCTCAGAGCCAATAAATTGGATGGTGCCGTCCCTCACAACCATACACTCTGCGAAGGAGGGAGCCACATTTTCATGGTCGGCTTGGTAAACCTTGCCGTTTAGCAGCACGGTGAAATTATCAGGGTTGTGTAATTCGCCCATATTCGAAGATGGACCAGGCTGTTCTCAAATGACAATAGCCAAAACTGTAGCGCTTTGAGAAAGGCAAAACTGGGCTGTCAATGAACTCAGCTTGTCCGCTCTGGCAAATGAGGGGCAATGCCGAAGCCGGAAGACAAAGAAGAGACGGCGGGCCGGCAATAGCCAGCGGGGAAAATGCGGGGTCGGGCCGGCACATTTATTGTGGCAGCCGAAACCTTCGGCCTAATTGCATCCAATCTGTATTATAGACCGCACCTTAGACAACGCCCATACGCCTCAACAGTGTCCAGGGTCGACATTAGCCAATATTTCATCTCGATAGGCCAAATTACATAGAGATTTATGCCTGTGTATACGCAGCATCTCAGTCATGGAATGTCAGCCAAGCTAGTGGCCATTCTTACTTTTGTATGACTGATAAAGGTGATGTGATTTTAGACTAGATCAGACAAGGAATTCTTCTTGTTAGTAGAATCTACACTTTATTCTTAACACGGGAATTTACTACTACTTCCTTGAGTCTAAATGCTTAGAATCCTCTGCATCTGATCAGGGCTAAACTGATCCCCCTGAGCTAGGGGTGAAAAAAAAACCAGCCTCGGCTAGGTATACAAAAAACATGTCTACTGGCATTAAGAAATGTAATATGTGTGAAGAGAAGACCCTCGAAAACGTTGGTAAATACCAAAAAATCCCATGATAGCGAATTATAAGCATAAACACTTTATCTCTTGAACCTACTCTTGTATGATTGAAGTGGATATGAAGCATGAAAGAACAAGCTGAAACAATGGTATTTTGACAGGTTGGACAAAGTGTGGTGAATACAAATGTAGGTAGGATCAGCTGCTGGTTTGTAAGTTGGACAATAACTGGGCAGCGGTTGAGTTATTTTTAGGTAGTTAACAAAGCCTTCCTTTAGCGTCCATTACCTGGTGTTGAATTGAATTGTATTTTCTCAAGATAGAGTCTCTTTAATTTAGTTGTTTAATTTTTGTTCTTGTTCGATATGATCTATCATTTTCTTGAGCTTGTGTATTTCTTTCTGGACTGCTATGATCTTCTCGTTGGCTGATTTTCTATTCCTCGGATCTGTTTTACATGTGCCTGCTCCTAGAACTAGATTGATATTTTGACCTCTTCATTTCGGCATGATGTGCATCTGTTGAGTCCTCTTCCGAACTTAGACGGATTCTTGTAATAGTACTAGTTTATTCCATTGCTTAGTTCATCAGCGATATCATAATGGTTCTTTGATTGTCTGAAACTTTTTTTAAGCGAGAGAGAAAATAGAAAATCCTTAGATTTATCATTGAGCGCGATTTATGGATCAGAATGCTATTGAATACGGGCACGGCCAAGAAAAAGTTAGTGAACCGGTTGGGTCCAAGTTACGACCTATGCGACTTTCTTGAGTAGGGACCCTACTAATTTCTGGTCAAACTCCGAGATTCTCATATGGAATCATTCGTGACTTTGTCACAGAGTCCCATCGCTGTTAAAACTAATATTCATATAGATATCAGATGGCCTACAGCACAGTTCACCTGCAGTTTTTCATTCGCAATCTGGAAACATTAGTTGTCGGACCTACGGGTAGCAACTACGGGACATGGAATATGACCTACATCCGGTAGATGACTGACCCTTTACTACGTAGCTTAATAGGAAAGTGGCCTGCATAGCGTCCCGTTGAGATCCTTCAGTACGACGTCGCTCGGGTAAGAAACCCTGTTTGATCATAAACCAGTGATATACGACGGCGAATCACGTTGCATCAAGCATTGTGAAGAAGATTTGCCGGGATGGGGATGAGCTTTCTGACCGGACACAAAAGCAATAAATAGATACACACCTTGCAGTGTAACAGGAAATGGCCTTGTCATCTGGCGATTGGGCTGCTTAGGCATCTATCAGTCGGAATGCTGGTCGCCGTTGATGACGTTGGGCGGCCAATCTTCCCGCGAAATAGCGGCATGTGGCGATGATCCTAACCTGGTGGGCTGAAAATCTCTAAATCTCGGTTGCAAGGTTGGTCCTTTACCGGAGGACCCGAATCGCCGGCCCCTGGTCCGGGACCCACCGCCGAGTAAGATGACACGGGAAGAGAGCGAGTCTCTAGGGCGTCACGTCCCGTAGTTTGCTTGGCGACTCGGAATATTTGCACGGAGCGCTAGTTACTTGTAAGAACGCCTAGGACATAACAACGCTACCGCATGCCAAGGCTTCACTGATAGACAAAACCGCGCCACCGTAAGGTTGTGTGTCTGACTATGGCTGCTTGGGGCTGACAGGGCAGAAAGTAAGTCTGAAGAAGGCTCAGCAAGCGGCGCAGGTCATGTAAGTCGACGTGGCTGGATCAAATTTTCTTCATAGGCAACTACTAATGATGGTTAGTCGTTCTTTACGTTAATACGGGGAGGATCCTATGAACGCAGCGGCCCGCTAGACGGGTAGATACGTAGAGGCAAACAACAAGAGCTAAATGAGACTTTGATGAAAGATTGGCAATTGCACATCAGAACCGTCATGCTGCAATTAAGGGATTGTCGATATCTCTTAGCGGCAGGTGTAGAGCTTCCGTATCAGGATATGACGGCGACGATCCCGTTGGCGCTGCAAGGCTCAGATGGAACAATCGGCCCCCAAAGAATGCCAAGTCTGATTAAAGATTGGATCAAGCACCAGCAGATACTTTCAGAGTTTGCGCCAAGCTTATTTCATCGTCAAAAGCCGTGAATGCAACGTTCCCGTAGTAAAGGTTGTGAAGGTGCAGTTTGCCTTCACTTATCCATGGCTGCCTCAGTCCGTGCTCTTGAAGTTTGCGACCGTTAGTCATGGATATGGAAGCTACCGTTGGTACCGTCGGTCCTTGCTGATCATGATTTATTTATTAAATTTTTTTTTTTTGAATTTGTATATGTTCCATTTGGGCGTTGCGGCTCTATCGCAGTTGCGTCAGCTTTGTAAATATCACAAATAAGCACAAAGGAGAACGAAAAATGACGTGCCTTTGCATTTGCAAGAGTTACCTATCTCTCTCTATGATTATGATGCAAGGGAGTGGACCCCAAATGTATCCCTCGCTGGGTCCTCTATACGTGAGGGCAAACATGATGGCCTTTTGTGGTGATAACGAGGCAGCATGAAAGGGCTTTGCTCCCACAAAAGGTCTCAGAGCCTGAGACAGCTTACGCAATGTGTCCGAATGACTCCACCAAAGATGAAACCAAACGTACAGCAGACTGCAAAAATTCCACTTACCCATTGAAGAAAGAGCAATCAAAAGGGAAGCACTTACCCGTATTTCGCAGTTGATTATTCTGAGATGCAGATGCAAACGCTCTCTTTGCTTATCTGGTGACCGAGCGAGGGCAGTGTGGAGCGTCATTCTGTTCCACGCTTGTCTGATTACCAAGTCCAACATTCTTCCAGTATGGTCAGCTTTAATCTTCTCCATGTATTTT
This sequence comes from Sphaerostilbella broomeana, assembly GCA_930272545.1. Lineage (NCBI taxonomy): Eukaryota > Fungi > Ascomycota > Sordariomycetes > Hypocreales > Hypocreaceae > Sphaerostilbella > Sphaerostilbella broomeana. Next base: position 155,537 of record CAKNET010000054.1, on the reverse strand, counting down.
GCTTTCTTGTGCCATGGAATGAATCGTGTAGATACAAAAATTTGGCTCCATTCAAGTCGTAGAGGGCGGACCGGGCAAAACATAAAAGTGGCTCAGGGAGATATGAGCGATGCCACTTAATAGCCAATTAAGACACATACGATGTCCACAGCCGCGACTGAAGATATACTTACATTTGGAGGCTCGGAGCATCCCTGACGATCCGCAGAGATATGGCCTTACCCGTGGCATGCTGGGAGCAAAGGCCGTGGTTGTCTCTTGGCTGCACCTTGGCGTTGTGGCCCCCCTGGAAGAAGATTTCGAGAAATACCCCGTAGACCTTTGATGAATGTCTGGCATGTAATCCTTGTGTTTAAAGCCGTTATAAGTTGAGTGTCTATCATATATGAACGGTTGTATGTCCATACTTTCTTGATATCAAGTCAAGCAACATTGTCCCTTTTCTTCCCTTCGACTCTCTGGTTAGTCTCAAACTAGACACCGCAGCTGCTTTGCCAGTGTCTTTGTCTTAGGCTCTCCGTTACTTCAATCAGTCCGTATGATGACTCCATCAGAACTTGAAGGGGAGACAGTCCCCCCTTCCCAAGCTCCTTCCCGTATTCCCTCCTCAGGGTCCATATCTGGGCAAATGTCGACTGGCTCATTATTAGATAGCGAGCACACGAACCATAACGATACTAAAGACATGAAGAACATCAAGACCACAGCAGTCACCGACCTTGAAACCGGAACGATAGAATCATCTAATCAAGAGGAGCCACATCATATATTCTCCAGGAGCAAGAAATGGCGCTTGGTATATCTAGTTTCCTTGGCTGGTTCTTTCTCGCCGCTATCGTCCAACATCTATTTTCCGGCCATTGACACCATCTCTCATGATCTACATACATCAGCATCTATGGTAGCATTGACAGTTACTGTATACATGATCGTACAAGGAGTTGCTCCGTCATTGTTTGGTGCTGTTTCAGATGGAAGTGGACGCCGTCTGGCCTTTGCATTGACACTCATAATTTACACGCTAGCCAACCTTGCATTGGCATTTACAAAGAACTACCCCATGCTGATGGCACTCCGAGGTGTGCAGGCACTGGGATCCTCAGCCACTATCAGCATCAGTGCTGGTGTCATTGCTGATATTGCTGCCCCCAGTGAACGAGGAGGCTTCATGGGTGCAAACGCTGGCATTAGGTACGCCTCATAGATTTCTATCAAGTGGAAATTTAGCTAATATTATGATAGAATGATGGGCCAAGCTGTAGGCCCCATTATCGGAGGTCTCTTGAATAGCATGTGGGGATTTAAAAGCATCTTCTGGCTACTGTTTGTCATGAGCTTTATAGTTCTCCTTCTGCTATTAATCTTCCTGCCAGAGACGCAGCGATCTGTAGCTGGTAACGGAAGTATTCCTCTCAAGGGAATATACAAGCCCTGGTATTATTACATTAGAGAGCCAAAGGAGTGGGCAAATACTACAGATATACCTACCACAAAGCTGACTCTGTTTTCCTGGAGAAAGTGTGTCGACCCCTTGACGCATATCTTCAACAAGGACATATTTACGCTATTGTCGTGGGGAGCATTGGTCTACACTATATGGAGCATGGTTACCTCGTCCACAACCACTACTCTCCTCAAATCATTTCCCTTCCTCACTCAGTGGCAAATCGGCCTTTGCTTTCTGCCAAACGGACTTGGCTGTGTCCTTGGCTCTATCACCACCGGGAGGCTTATGGACCGAACGTTCAAGCAAGTAGAACAAGACTACAAGGCTAAGCGTGGACTGAAGACGTTGAACCTCAAGAATGAAAAGGAATTTCCCTTTGAGCGCGCTAGGTTGGCTTTGATGCCATACTTTAGTGGACTCTTCATCTTCGCCATGGGGCTGTACGGGCCGAGCTTTGAGCTTAATGACTTGGAATCGCCTACCGCTGCGAACCTGGCAGCCCCTCTAATCTTGCAGTTCATCATTGCGTTTACTGCTACGGCCATTTTCAACATGAATTCCACCATGCTAGTGGACTGCTTCCCTAACGGCTCTGCTGGCGCCACGGCCACCAACAATTTGGTAAGGTGTCTGCTTGGTGCTGCCGGTGTATCTGTAATACAACCCCTGATCGACACTGTCAAGGTCAGAAACGCATTCATTATCATGACTTGCATTGCTATTGCATTTTCTCCGCTCGTCTGGGTGCAGTGGAAATATGGGAAGAAGTGGAGATTGGCGCGGGAGGCCAAAAAGGGTGAAAACGGCGCTGAAAAATAGAGAGAGCAGGGATAGAATATTAGAATTGCTTTTTTTTGTCTTCTCTAACTTGGGCAACTTGCATGGGTTGGAGTACTTGGGCATTGCTTTGAGGTTGGGTACGGTTGGCCATAGATTAGACAGCGACTGCGGTTGTCAATTCACGACTGATTGTTTGTCTTACACCTGAGATCAGGGTTATAATTAGCTGTGGAACTCCCTTGCGCAACCTCTGGATCTCTAATAACACAATTGTTATTTTCCCCATTTAATATTAAGTCTTCCATTCATCTTCCGCCGGCCGATTGTTGACCATTAGTATAGAGTAATGTACATTGATCCATAGATCGCACTACCATTAAGCTTATTGACTGCAAAGCGACGTAGTCTGGCAGTTTACTCCAGATCCCTAGCACTCAACTGGGGGTTCTCGTAATACCGAGGCTGTGCCAATAGCGGCCAACGCATTCACTCCGTTCTGTTGAAAGGCACTCTTTGAGAGCGCCACGCTTATTCTCCGAAGAAGACTCGCCAAGTTGATACCTTAGATCAACTGCACCATCTCATTGGCGTATCCATCCATCCCAATCAATGATTTGGTAGTCTTGGCAACCCTACTGCCAAGCATTCGCTGAATCTACAGCGTGGATGAGACGCAGGGTCTCCGGCAGTTCAATGATTGGTGTCTGATGAGACATATTTCTTGGCTTGCGCTTATTCTTTGGGACAGGTTATCCAGCTCCTTGGCGTTCAACGCTGATGCGGCCCGCTCAGCCGGGTTTGGAAGCAGGTACCAGGGAAAGAAACTGAGCTGATTCCCGCTTCGGATATGTCTCAGACGATCGCCGTCAAGGAATGCCCATTGCCAGCCCAATGCCTGACTTTGTGACATGCCCAACCAGCCTGGCACATGGTACTGGCTTCATCGCGACTGCGCCCGTGGACTCTATCATTAATAAATATCTGTGGAGCTTGCGTTACGCGGCCCTGGAGGCTTAGCATTCTCATACCGAACAGTGGCAATGCCATGCGCTTCTACAAGCTCTCATCTGAGAATATTGACTGGATTTCGGCTCCGCCACCTGGTGCAGATTCGTCATCGAACGCGTCAGGGATAGAGCGTGGTGCTGAGACAAGAACTGCATTCTTGGCACACATGCACATTCACCGTTGAATTTTGCAAGCTCTTCCTGAAACACACACGGCTGAGACTGGGACATTTCTGCTACCTGATTGTACTTTTTTTTTTTTTTTTTTTTTTTAATAATCAGGCGGCTGTTCATTAAGATCGGCGTGTATCAAATGAAGATATGGTCTTTTGTCTTAAGTAAGGCGGGTATAATATTGTAAGGGATTGTCTTTCAACTAACCGCGGTCAAGCTGAAAAGACGTCTAAAATGAGAAGAAGCGATATGCCAGCCCCTAGAATACGGCATGACTTCACAAACTGTCAGATGCGGAGTGGAGAACTATTTGGGCAGGATTCGGCAGTTCATCCGGATCCATAGACGCTGAGATGATCTCCAAATTGCCTATGCCAGGCACCTAATGCACCTTGGATAACCTTAAGTTTTAGGCCTGCGGTATGTCGGACCGTGGGGATTTCATAGAATTGTTCGTGGCTGTTTTTATAAACGTACATCCGCATCACGGACATTGTCTACAGCCGCCGTGAAATCCCAATTGTGAACGTCCACCTCGAAACCTTTTGCACGGTCTACCTGACTTGAATTTCATATTCTCTCACTTCTTTTCTTTTACTCACTAGCATTAGCATCGTTGTCACAGGGACGCTAACTGGTTTCTTTCTGAGTTTCTTGGTTTCGATCATCTTGGCAAATGTTTCGGGTGCCGTCGTATTGGGCACGAAGATTGACCAAAAAATGGCCGGCAGAGCTTCCCATGAAACGTTTGTCGAATAAGCTAACAAGAGCTTCTAGCTCCCAGCTTCTCTCGTTGCGTGGTTCGACTTGTAGGAGATACTGTAGAGCCGTTCCGAGAGGGAACAGTCCCGCTGTGCCTCCGTAGCCACCCGCAGATGGCTCGAACAATAGATGTATGGAGTGAGCAATTTTGTATGCGAAATTTTTAGGATCGATTTGCGGGTTGGCTTTCATATCTTTCTTGGTGCTACCCTCCCGGGTAACTGAGTCGTTTTCTGCATGACCGTCGTGCGTCTCCTGGTCTGAATCTTCGCGCTCGTCCCCTAGACTGACACCAGATTGAGCGGGCGACGTGAAACGGAGCGTAAATTGCCAGGTCAAGTGTACCAGCATACACGAAGTCCAATATATGTTGGCGAGCTGAAGAAGTCCAACTTCTTCGTCTTTTTGTGGCGGAATTATAAGCGACGGGTTGATGGTATAGTCAAACTTTTGGATATTGAGCCCTTGGCTATCTTGCCATTGTGATAGTTTCGATGCAAGACTCTGGCATCGACATAGAATGGATTTGCAAAGCTCCCTCATCATCGGATGTTCCCGAGACGTATACATCATTCCATAGTCTTCGATCAAGCCGGGAATTTCCGCCATGGTATCCAGTAGCTGATCTTTTAAAGACTTCTCTCTTCCTTCCCACGGTTTGGTCTTCCAGTCAGGATGATTAAATATGCATCGCTTCTTTCTCATGATGGCAACAACAATCTACATTATGAATATCAGCTGGCTGTGATTGAGCTTACTGGAGAACCATAACCTACCGCATTTACTCTTCCATCAACGAACAGTTGATGTGCCGTTGAGGACTTGAGTCCATTCGGACCTCGCATCAACAACATAGCCAACTGCCCGTCATTATGCTGTCGCCAACCTCCAGTCGCGGCATCTTTGTCCGGACATCCATCCCCCTCTCGTCCAAAGAGCACCTCGTGGAGTTCCAGGAAACGAGCGGCAGCAAGCAAGCCATCACTTTGACGCCGCTTTGGATGTAACAAAGCAAAGCCCATTTCCCGTACCGCTCTGTTGTAGGCGTGGAGTCCCTTGATTCTCAGCTCCGGGTCGTCCCTCTGAGCTCCAAGTGCAGAGGCACTCAACGCAACCGCAGCATATTTCAAGGTCAGCTCTGAGCCGTATAGATTTGTCAAGACTCCTGTCCAGCCACCAGTAGACAGCTCTGATGCCTGTAAAGAGAAGGATCGCCCATTGGGGAGAAATTCTGACCAGAAAAGGCCAAGATACTTTTGCTCCCGTGCTGTTCTACTCAATGAGTCATGCAATGCTATCTGATTGCAGCTTCCTCCCTGTCGAACATATCGCACTTGCCAGGGCTCGATATTGCTAGAGGTTATTGTTGTTTTGGCATCTGAGCTCGCATTTACCCAGATCAGTTCGCGTTCATATCCTGGACAAACAAGCCCCGACCCAACGCATTGGTGACAGGCTGGCCGGTTTCGATCGCACTGTATCCAAGAAGTTAATATTCTATGCACAGTTTCTCAGATCGGCCATGAGTTTTTTCTCCAACATACACCTTTGCGCTTTTGTCTGCATGTGCTGCATCCCTTTGACCTGCCTGGTACTCCAACCATGAGGACGTTCAAGATTGGAAAAATGGAGATCTCGAAGGCACTTGAGGGAGAAACAAAGACTTAAAGACTTCCAGGCAGCTGATGAATCGTGATTAGTTTGTGAGGCCTGTCGGCTTGCAATCGCTATTCGCTGTGAATCCAAAGTGGTATGAAGATGTGAAGGTTGGAACCCGCCACTGTCGGCCATTTTACATGCAAAGGTGCTATTAATCTTTCATGCGATTATCGATGAGTTACGTCGTGTAAAAGCTTATCCACCTTGAATCCCTAAGTCGAAAACGTTGTACTGGAGGAGAGAGCGGCTGAGAAGCAAGCCATGAGATCCGGTTGGAAGGTTGAATCCTCTAAGGATGAGACAGCTCTACTAATGAATAGCGGCTGGTGGAATGAGCTTGTGGCGCAGGCACAAACCGTGAAATGTCTCTCAATTAGGTTTAGCGCATCTCAACAGCCATTTGACAAGCAACCCTAACCCTGTCCTGTCGTGGGTCGGCCATATTCATTATAGGGCGCTTGAAAGGTACCTAAAGGCTGTAAAGAAGATATTGGAGACTGGAGGTTTGGAATCCGCTTGTCCTGTTCGGTGAACATTTTTCTACTGAAGTAATTAAGGACCTTTCATTATTCACCATTCTTGTCTGTAGCCAGAGATATTTGATGTTGAACATGAAACCAAGCCACATCAATCAGGACCCTTACCTCAGCTAGTGATGCTCTTCGCCCAGATTACGCCGCGAGCCGCTGTTTGCTGCCTACTGTGAGCCACCTACCGAAACAGGAAACCCCCGCCAATTCCGAGTCTAATCCATCCCGAGATCGCCTAGAGGTAGCCCTGGAGGCAACGCCACAGGCAAAGCTACAGCGCCAACAGCGTCTGGCAGACCTCAAGGCTCTCTCCTCATCCCATCTCCAGTCATCAGCTCCAGTCTGGAAGTAATGGCACCACCAACACACGATGCGATTGTTGTTGTTGGGTATGTGGCGCCGTCTAAGCATTCAATCTATGAACTATCTCACTCATTATTTGCACCTTTAGAGGCGGCATTATTGGCCTAGATGTTGCTCTCGTCCTTGCTCAGAGGGGCCTTGGACCTTTTGTCACTGTAGTGGCGGAGCATCTGCCCGGCGATACCTCCGTCTCATACACGTCACCTTGGTATGTGTTTTTGCACTATGAATAAATATTACCATTTTAGCAATATTAAAAGATATTGTACATAAAATTCAGGACTGATCACACTTTGCTAGGGCGGGATGCAATTTTTCGGGAGTCTCTGGCAGCGACAAGAACGCGCTGAGGTGGGATCGCCTCGGCTACAGCCATCTGACCAAGCTCGCTTCTGAGCATGGCGATGAAGCGTATGTTCGCCGCACGAGCTCAATCGAATATTGGGACGAAAAGGTGCCTCATGAAAAGATTCATGCCGTCTCTGATTACCTCGAAGATGTGAGAACAGCGACTTATGCGCACTACCTCGTAGGTCTAGTCCATACTAACCTACCGTCTGTATCTTTAGTTTCAAGTGGTGCCCGCCACGCAACTCCCGGACGGCGTGAAGTTTGGCATCACCTTTACCACATTGACGCTCCATGGTCCTAGACATCTGGAGTACTTATTTCGGCGGCTGAAGAATCAGTACGGTGTGCGTTTTGTGCGACAGAAACTACCTAGTATCCAAGCAGCTTATGCCAGCCCATCGACCAAGATTGTGTTCAATTGCACAGGTAATGCAGCAAGAACTTTGCCAGGCGTTGAAGACCCTAAATGCTATCCAACTCGAGGGCAGGTTGTGTTGGTAAAGGCGCCCAATGCTAAGCAGAACGTTATGAGACATGGCAACGACTATGAGACATATGTCATTCCTCGACCTGGCACAGATGGTCATGTCATTCTTGGTGGCTACATGCAAAAGGGGGTGAGGTAAGGGGGTCCCCAGAATCCCAATCACGGCGGCGATTATTAGTCCAGTTCTAATAGCAGTAGTGACGGGTCAACCTATTCTTACGAGACAGAGTCCATCCTCGAGCGGACACAGGGGCTCTGTCGTGATCTGGAGGGGCTCGATGTAATTGCCTCCTTCGCAGGTCTACGCCCATCTCGAGAAGGCGGTGCGCGAATCGAGAGAGAAGAAATCGTTATTAACGGCCAAAAGAGGCCTGTTGTGCATAATTATGGTGCTGGCGGTACCGGGTATCAGGCTGGATACGGCATGGCCTTAGACGCCGTCGGCACGATCGAGGATATTCTTCGTGAGGCGGAGTGGGCCGGCACCGGCCCGCGATTATAAAAGCAATCTACTGACTAGGTTAGGCACCAAACCGTCACATTCGCCTCATGATCAACAAGGGTGCGAAATGATTAGTAACCTCTTCCATTGCTAATAAAGGCAGTGAATGATATCTTATGTAGTATCTGCAAATCGTCGCATTCACTGGAATTGCATTGAGTACATGACTATACATTGGTAAAGCCAAGTAGAAGCTCATATATGAGACGTAAATCAACCCTTATCCATCAGAAGCGAGGCTTTCTCTCTCTACTATCATTGCGCCTCTCGGAGATACCTCTTCCTAACTTCGTACCATCGACTGACTCCCCTCTTTCAAACCTCCGGCCACCGGAGCGGCGCGGCGCGGGGTGCGCAATGCTGAACCTGCCAAGTAAAGCGTAGTGTAGTCATGGTCTCACAATAACTCACCTATTGCGGGCCAGCACGTAAGATGCAAATTATGTCGAATTGGTCCTAGGCAAGGAGAGGATAATGCAGATTCATTCACAATGCCACAGTCAACTCTTTCAACTCAACAAGTACTCCTTAATAGTCGTTCAGTACCATCATTCATTCATTGTTGACAGGCAAAACTTGAGTTGATGAGTCTCTGATATTTTTTTGTTCCAACTACAGACACAAGCAATAGAGAGATAATAACAGACCCGCCACTATGCCACTCTCAAGCTCATCCATCTTCCAGGACCCCTCCTATGACATGTTCAAGTTCCCCTCGCGAAGAAGCGTCGTACACAGCACCGAGGGCATTGTCGCGTGTTCGCAGCCACTAGCCGCAAAATGTGGACTTGAAGTTTTGCGAGCTGGAGGTAATGCTGCAGTATGAGCCTTCTCCCAAAGTCCTCTCGCCTTAACTCGCGAAACAAAACATCTAACTTGCGTCACGTAGGATGCCGCCGTGGCAGTCGGTACGTTCTTAGCCGAGTCTTGGGGTTCATAAAAAAAATCAATGAAAAATACTGATACAACCCAGCTGCCGGGCTAAATATCACAGAGCCTTGCTCCACAGGAATTGGCGGCGACATTTTTATTCTCTTTTGGGACGCCGCTAAGAAGCAAGTATTTGCCATGAACGGCTCAGGCCGCTCCGGCGCCAAATACACCCTTGAGCAAATCCGCCGCGACTTGGGAATAGAAGACGGCACTATTGGGGAAATTCCTATGAGCAGCGTCCATACCGTTACGGTACCTGGTGCGGCAGCGGGATGGGTTGATACTGTTGAGCGGTTTGGCAGTGGGAAGCTCGACTTGGCGCGAATTCTCGAGCCGGCGATCAAGCTTGGAGAAAAGGGGTTTCCCGTATCAGAGGTGACAGGGTACTATGTAAGTGTAATCGTGATATCTCAATGTACTTCAGCTTCATGAAGAAGGCTGACATGCGATAACAAAGTGGACAAGCGCTGAAAATCTCCTGCGCAAAGCTTCACCAAACTTTGCGGAAATGCTGAAAGTAGACCCCAGCACAGCTGACGGCGTTAGAGCACCTCATCCAGGAGAAATTATGAAGAATCCAACCTTGGCTAGGACGTTCCGCACCCTAGCAGAAGAAGGCAAAAAGGGCTTCTACTCTGGTAGAGTTGCTCAGGAGCTCGTCAAGGTTGTTCAAGACCTCGGCGGCCGTTTGACTCTCGAAGACTTGGAACATCATCTACAGACGGGAAGCGAGCCAGTTGAGCCAATCTCTCTAAAGTTCCGCGGCCAAGGCCTCACCAAGGAGTGCAAAGACGCTGGTATCGAACTCTGGGAGCATCCCCCCAACGGACAAGGGATCGTCGCACTGATGGCTCTAGGTATCATTCAAGAGCTTGAAAAACAGGGCAAGATTCCCGAGTTCAAGCAAGACGACTTCAACTCTATACCATACCTCCACGCCATCATCGAAGCTCTCCGACTTAGCTTCTCCGACGCAAGTTGGTACGTCGCAGATCCCAACGTCAGCCCTGTGCCCATCGAGGATCTCATTTCCGAGGAATACCTTTCCAAACGCGCCTCACTCTTCAACCCTGGCAAAGCTCTCGATCTCGTCGAGCACGGCGAACCCCCTTTCACATCTCCCGCCCTACAAAGCAGCGACACTGTCTACTTTACCGTTTCAGACTCCCAGGGCAACGCCGCCTCCTTCATCAATTCCAACTATGGCGGGTTCGGCACATGTATTATCCCCAAGGGCTGTGGCTTTACGCTGCAGAACCGAGGTGCCAACTTCTCCCTCGATCCCAAGCACCCTAACAGACTGGAGCCTCGCAAGCGCCCTTACCATACTATCATCCCCGGTATGGCCACCAACCTGAGTGACAACTCACTGCACTCGTCATTTGGTGTCATGGGCGGATACATGCAGCCACAAGGCCACGTCCAGGTGCTCCTGGGTCAGGTAGTGGGTAAACTGAACCCGCAGCATGCACTTGATGCGCCGCGGATTTGCGTTGGAGCAGGGTTTCCTGAGCCAGGCAAGCCGGTAGACTGGACGGTGAATGTGGAAGAAACAATGCCTAAGGAGGTTGTAGAAGGCTTGAAGAAGCTGGGCCACAAGGTTGTGGTTGTTGGTGGAGGGCCGAAGAGGGGATTGTTTGGACGGGGTCAGATCATCAGATACACACTTGATCCAGTAGACAAAACGCCTATATGGTCTGCAGGGAGTGACATGCGGGCAGACGGCGGTGCATATCCACTGTAGGCAAAGACACTCTAGAATAGATGGCTTGGCTTCCTCGGTTATTCATGATTCATCATTTTGTATTAGAGGTATCTCTCTGTCGACAAACTATATGCCAATCCATCTTTTGATTTTATCTTCATGATGTTCGCCCTTTATCGTACAGTCCTTAAAATCTGAGATTTTCTTTCTACTCTTTCTTATCTGTCTCCTCGGCCTCGGCTAACACCTTGCTCTCCTCAAACAACTTTGCCAAATCCCCATTCTGGTGCATCGACACCAAGATATCGCAACCGCCGACAAATTCTTTGTTCAGATACAACTGCGGGATTGTCGGCCAGTCTGAGAACTCCTTGATGCCTTGTCGGAGCTCCGAGTCCTCGAGGACATTAAATGCAGCGAATTTCTCGGGACTGACGCCCTGGACACCAAGAATCTGAATGGCCGCTCGAGAAAAACCGCACTGGGGAGTCTCGGGCGTCCCCTTCATGAAGAGGACAACGGGAGCAGAGGCGATGGCTTTGTTGATGGCTTCGCGGGTATCCTGGGAGAGGAGGCGGGACTGGAAGGCTGTGAGAGGCGAGACGGGTGCTCGGAAGGATGGTAGCGATAGCGGTCCTCGGGCGGCTGGTCTCGCAGCTTGCCGCAGTAAGTTCTGTGCGGGAGAGGAAGTTAGTTTAGTCGAAGCGTTGTTTGAAATCGTGACGGATGGTCTCTGGTTCGTACCGAAGCAAAGGGTCGTGAGAACATGGTTCTGGGAGCGCTGTGTGAGGGCAATTGCGCAGTTGCAGCGTTTTGTTCTGGAGTGAAAAAGTACAAAAATGTTAGGTGACAAGGTGAGTGAGTATTATGCGTCGATATTTCGTGGTGGGATGACAGGTGATGCAATGGCAGCTAGCTGACCAATCACCAACAGAATCACTAATCCATCAACGGCGCCTGGTTCTAGAGGTCTCTAAGGCAAAAACCAAAGGAACCCTTGGAACTAACCTAAGGTATAAAGGCTGACATGCAGTTCGTCGCTTGAATCGATGAAGCAGGAATACAACTGTTCAACTAATTTCTGCATCAAACCACCGCAGGCTTCCACTGTTTCCGATTCGCTTAGGCTCTGAGACTACACCGTGACAAGCCAATACCAGCATGGCTCACGAGAAAGCCCACCCGCTTCAGGTCAGCCCTTCTAAAGACATCTTAGACTCTCGTACCGATGGCAAGCTTCACCTCTTATTAGCTGCATCAGGCTCTGTTGCTGCCATCAAGATTCCAAACATCATCAAAGGCCTAGCGCGACATCCAAACTTATCCATCCGACTGATATTGACAAGCTCTGCAACCCATTTCCTTCAAGGCCATTCTGAAGAGCAACCGACAATTAGCGACATACGCCAGTTCCCTAATGTTGATGGCATTTACGCAGATGAGTCTGAGTGGGTGGTGCCATGGGTTCGTGGAGCGCCGATTCTGCACATTGAGCTGCGAAAGTGTTTGTCCTCAACTTCTATCCAGATACTGCAAAGTAATTGATCTGCTAACCATTGCGGCCATTCATCACCATACAGGGGCAGACTTGTTAGGTAAGTCGATATTTCATGTTGGGTTCCTCAAACATATTGCCTAACATGAAAGTACAGTCGTCGCGCCACTCAGCGCAAACACGCTTGCCAAAATCACAGCTGGAATCTGTGATAATCTCATCACCTCCGTCATCACCGCATGGGACACCGACGGCTTGGTTGATGGCAAGAAGAAGAAAATCCTAGTCGCCACAGCCATGAACACGGCCATGTGGCGGAATCCAATCACTCAACGAAACCTCCGCATCCTTCATGAAGAGATGGGCGGAGAGAACGGATGGGTCGAGGAGATCCAGCCAATTTCCAAGTCTTTAGCTTGCGGCGATGTTGGCCAGGGCGGCATGGCCACTTGGCAAACGATTGTAGCAGCAATTGAGGAGAATCTCGGCTTACCTTCAGCTGAGGAGCCAGGGCGGGAACCCTAAGGATCTCTAAACAAGTATTAGGTCTCACCTCATCATGAGTTGGGCCGACATTCTGACGTTGAGGTCCTCTAACGACTTTTAAATAACGCTCACCCATCAAAGGTTAAAAAAAGGAGGATGCCTGACGAATGCTGAAATCGACCAATATTCAAATTGCTATATATAATCGTTGAGGCCAAAGGCAGTGGGAAGTGGTGCGCGACTACATGGCAAGCTTTCGGGAAGGAGCAGCAATTGCAGCTGCTCCTTCCGTTCTCCCCAATCCACAAATTCCTCATGCCTCACCATTCGGCCACAGTTTTTTTCTCTTTGAATGTATCCGATGGTTCCTCCACTCTGATTTATCCCCTTTCACTAATATGCTACACGTTTTGTTTGGTGTCGTTATTCTCTAGAGTCATTGCATCACTTACACCATAACTCTCTTGGTCTCCCGACACAATGGATCCTCTCACCCACAACTCCCACCTGCATAACCGCTCTCTCCGTTGCAGCGAAGGTATCTCGTCTTCGACTCTCCGTGCACGCCTCAGCAGCCAAGGTCCGCCATCTTCGTCTTCCGGAAAGCCAGCTCCTTCATCATCGCCCAATGTGGACCCTCAGCTAGGCGAATTGTACAGTTATTTTCGAGCACGTTTTGCGATCACGGCGACATCAAGCGGCGAGAAAACAACAGGAGCTAATTCTCATATTGGGGGGAATTCTGGTAAGAGACAGGAGGGGGATTTCTTGATGAAACTCAGTGGTATGGCATTCGCATCTACAATCCCCAATTTTTGTATTCTCAATGCCAATCACTTGAATCAGATTCATTCGCTCAGGCCGGTCTCCAACTGCACTCCTCTGTCGTCGACCAGCTCTCCGAGGCCCAAACCGAAATCAACACCCAAATCACTGCCTTTTCCAATCTCTCCTCATCCATTCTCTCAGACTTGGATAAGCTGTACGCCAATCTCGCTTACCCCCTCTCCGCAACGCTCTGCCACTCGGCCAACTTCCCCCGTGGTACTATTGCTACACACCTTTCCGCTGTCCAGGGTCAGCTGAAGGAAGCGGAAGAGGAGCTACAAAGGCTTCGAAGGCAGTGGGAAGAGATAAGTCGGTTGGAGAACGACTTGCGCAGGGATTTGGCTAGTATGGACAGTCGAGAAGCAGTCAACACTGAAAGTCCAGTCGCGAACCAAGCAACCGAGGATCGCAACAAGGTCAAGGCATTCAGGCAGGAAGCGGAGAATATCGTGAAGGATAAGTTCCGGGCTTTGGAGGAGGTTGATGCTGTGAGTAGATTTCTCGGATTTTTTGATTTCCCTGACATCCACTCTACTGATGTCACTAACCCTGTCATGGCAGCAATACAAGGAATGGATCCAAGCCGAGACAATGGAGATGATGCAATACATATTAGCCGACTAAAACTTTAATATCTAAAAGGTGATATCATTAAACGGAAGCAGTTTCAAAAGAAATCTGTCTATTTTATCTTTTCAAAGCTATATGCGTGCTTCTACGTCTCGTCTGAAAGCTAAACATTCTCCCCGAATTTGGTTCCAGGCTCCATTTCTTTCACAGAACCATTACCAGAAACTACCATTACTAAAAAACAAAACCATTATTTCTTTGCTCGCCGTGAACTCCGTGTCGTAAAGGGAAGGAATAAAAATGTTCATCAGAGTCGGAAAATAGTACAACGTGCTCAATCGAGGTATTTTGGCCTTGGCCCTGCAGGTTTACTCCTTCTCAGGAATGACAACACCCCATTTGTGGTCAACACGGCCGTACATGATGTCGCCGATCCAGGTCTTGATCTTGTTGGTGATCACGTTGGGGGTGTTGTTGGGGCCGATGGGGATGTCCATGTCCTTGCCGCGGTGGTGAATGGCCGAGACCGGGCAGACGAAGTACTATTAAAAGGGTCAGTCAATCAGTCATTGAAAAATCTCACTCAGAGAAGCGACGAAAACTTACTGCAGTGCCAGCAGCGAAGGCCTCAAGAATTCGGCCTTCTGCATGGGCTTCCGCCAGCTCGGTAATGTTATACTTTCTCTCTGTCACCTCAACCTCGCCAGCCAAACGTTGTCGAGCAAGTTCGAGAACGCTGCGGCGGGTAACTCCATCAAGAATCAGCTTATCGTCCAAAGGCGCAGTGATGAGCTCCTTCTTGCCGTCCTTGCGCTTCCAGATAACGAAAAAGTTGCTGGCACCGGCCTCCGTACATTCGCCATCCTGGCCATACAGCCACAGGATCTGGTGGTAGCCCCTCCGACGCGCATCTTGAGTAGCGGCCAGGGAGGGGCCGTAGTTGGCACCGACCTTGGCGTATCCAAAGCCACCAACCCAGGCGCGCACCATGTCTTCGGGGGAAGTGTGCAGACGCATGCCACCGACTGGGCTGTCAAGCTTGGGCATGTAGGTGACGAGGATGAAGAGCATGGCCTCGCGAGGACTCTGGACACCGAGCTGAGACTGAGTACCAATCATTGTTGGCCGGAGGTAAAGATAGCGGCCAGGCTGATCACGCGGCAACCACTTGGGTCCATCTACGGCCAAGAGAGCAATGATGAGCTTCTCCAGCTCGGCGGGCTCGAACAGAGGGAGAGAAATACGGCCAGCAGAGAGGTGCATACGCGCACAGTTGCGGTCTGGGCGGAAGATGCGCAGCTTGCCGTCGTCACCGCGATAGGCCTTGAGACCCTCGAAGCACTCGGTAGCATAGTGCAGACAGGACGCCGTGGGCATGAGGCTCAGGGGACCGTACGGCTTGAGCTTAGGAGCGGCCCATCCAGTGGACTGCTTCCAAGTTGCGGTGATCATATGGTCGGTGCAGACGGTTTCTTCGCCAGCATTGGCGACGGCCTCGTCAGGGACAGACCGAACATCCTTTGTGAGGCTGTATGTGAGCTTAGAGGCGTCCAGGGGAGCGGGAGAAGGTGTGGCGGCGCCATTGGTAGGTTTGGAAGGCTGCTGGGCTTCCTTGACCTGGATGGCAGAGGCTGTCAGGTCGACATCTTGAGCTGGAACTGCAGAGGGTGCCATTGCGGATGAGTTTGAGGTATGTGTTGAGGGAAAATGTGATATTTTGTTAGGGAGGCAGAACAAAGAGTTGATGATGACGGTGTATGGATGTCAAAAACGACTGATTCCGAGGTATGGGAGCACCAGATCGAGGGCCGATAATGGAGACTAGTCAATGGTGGTGACTCAACCCCACTGATAGCGAACTCTGCTTTGTTGCTCGTCCACTCTACCGGGAACGAATTGGGAACAACGACGAGATTAAACCCGAATGCGTTGCTTTTTTGATCCTCTAGTTTTGGTAATTTCCCTTGGTTGGGTCAGGAGCTGGTTGGACGGCGAATCTGTCTAGTGTCGGTTTAGGCAAGAGATGGCGTCTAAGGGGGAGAATGGATGGATGGATCGACTGAAGTGACGTTTGTAGAACAATTGATAGAAGGAATAGTGTGGATAGGAAGGAGAGAAGAGGAAGAAGAGCGGGAAAGAACACTAAAAGGAATCTGAAAACTTCTTAAAAAAAGTTTCAAAGTCGCCGCCGTCCCACAATGCGACGGCGGCTACTTGAGGCGTCTGGGCAGGCTTCGGAGTGTAGTGGGGTTGAGGGAGGGAAACACTCTAACCTACCAATCTATTGTTTCGATTCAGTCCGGCCGATATGATGCCTCCAACTCCTTCGCCTTTGTTACTATGCGTGACTTCTAGTACATACATGATTCGATATCTACCGAACCCGCTTTTTCGGGTATTACGTAGTTGCTTTTTAGTACCTATCTTTCTTGCAGCATCTCATCTACTATACATGCAGGGCATACAAGGTACTATCCACACATCAGACTAAGAACGCCCTTGCTCCTCTACTTACAAAGAGGGGCGCGGGCAAGGGCGCGGGCAGAACCACTGCCAGTCCAGAAAGGGGAAGAAATGGGGAGGGGAGGAGGAGGGCCAGGTGACCGAATTATGGAGGAAGTTCCGTGTCTGCCCGCGCCGCCACCTGCCGAAGCGGTGGGTTCACCGTCTCCGATAGTGGAGATTTGATGGGAGAGGTTTTTTCCTTTTTTTTGGGGGGGGACCATACTAGCCAAGCTTTTTGCCGTCTGGTTTTAGTAGTGGTAGTGCCTCGGCTACGCCGTTCATGATGAGAATCATCGAAGCCTTATCAACGAAAGATATAATAGCTCGTAACCAACACCCACCCATTGCCTCCCTCTCCATAATCACAAAATCGAAATCACCCATTCACATCCCCAACAATCCCTATCTACCCCGTTGCCGCCGTTCCCTATCACCTATCATCCCACAGAGTACAAGTACCTACATGCACCTAGTATCTACACGCATGTCTGCATCGTAGGTGTCCACCTTTATCTCGGCCCATGGCGGGGTTTCAGCACGGAAGCCCGGCGCCCGGATTTATGGTTCCGGGTGCGGAAATACCCCCGACACCCGCTTTGCAGAGGGTTGGGGTTTTTATTTTTATTTTTTTTACTCATCTTTTGGTCCTGTGATTTACAAGCAAGCAAGCAAGAACAAGTAACAAAGCCCCATACATAAACACCCAGCAGCGACATTAATAGACACTGGGGTGTAAGACGACGTGGGGGCCTAAACAAGGTATACTATAGATGAACGACTCGAGTCATACCTACCTGCCTATACTCCGTCTTCCCAATTGAATGCCTCTGCATCGCATCGAATCACGACGCCGCTTCCTGTCGTCTCAATCGAAATCCGCCACTACGAAAATACATACTCAATCTTCCCCACCTTAAGCTCTCCAAAGTGGCCATGGCGGAATTGAAAAGGTACATACATCAAAAAAGTCGCCTTTGCGCCGTTGATAGCCGCAACCTCATCGTGATTGCACCATCGCTCAAAACTACGTTTTCATTATGAAATCATACCACTACACTAACTTGTCAACGTGATCACAAAGAAAAGACTAATTCAGCTGCATTGGCTTTCCCATTCGTGGCGGTCAACTCCCTCCCATGTTAGCATTCATCAAATCAATGTCTTTCTTTCTATTGAGAGGGCTATCAAACAATCCCTCATCCCTCGCTAGGTTACATGATAAATGAATAACCCACGGTGCATGGAACTTCTATTCCCCAGTTATTTTATTTTATTTTTGCAATGGAGGGCCTGTTGAAGATGCCCTTGCCCATACGCCGTTTTCCCTCGGCTCCGTCTCCAGACTCCGATACCCCAAACTCCTAAAATAGCTGCCCGACACTTCCCCTGGTAAATCCTTATGATGATGTGACACCTCGTTCAGCTTCCTTTTTGCGTTGCTCTTCCTCTAGAATCTCTCGCTGTCGGGCCGCCGATTCCGCCTCCGCCTTGACACCCTTGGCTCGTTGGCGTGCCTCGTACATGTCTCGGCTCTTCATGATGCGCTGCACAATCTCACCGGCGTTGACGTGTGCAAAGGCATGCTCGCCAATTTCACGGTAGATTCCCATCAACTTTGGCGCCGTGTAAGGATCGTATGTCAGAGGCATGAATGAAGTCGGTCCGTGGTAGACAGCCTTTGGGGTTTTCCATGGCAGGCCCTCGAGGTATGTCTTGGTAGGCGAAAAGGGTGCTCCAATGACAACGGCATTGATATACTGCCAAATGTTAACTGACGGCCAGGGGGCAGCAGCAAAAAGACACTCACCTTGCACTGGAGGACACAGAGACCTCGTTCATAGACATTCATGATTGGATAGTTGACTCCCTTCCACTCATTGATCTCGCCGTCATCATGAACACCAACCACCACGTAAGCAGGGCCGTAATCCTTGCCGCAATTCTCGCTCTGTCGCTTCTTGACAGCGTCTTCAGAGAACCAGCCAGCTGCGCGAGCGAGCTTCTCTTCCTCTTCCAACACCTTCAGCAGAAATGCAATATGTCCACTAGAGAAGAGATCATATCCGCCGTCGACGTAGACAACGCGCTGACCAGGTTTCGGGCCTAAGCCACCCAGCAGCTTTTCAAATTTACCCTCCCCTTCTACTCCGGGCCCAGATTTCGCCTTTGTTGAGGAAGTCCAGAACCAAACGTCAACGCCCGGGTTCTTCGCCGTCTCGTCCGTTGCGTACAACCTGATTCGGTCCATCATAGCCTTTGCTAAGGTATCGCGTTCTTCCTGGCTGCCTACGCCTTCCTCACCAGCCAGCACCTTCTGTAGGGACTTTATGAAATGTGTTTTGGTGCAGAGCAGCATTCGTCCGACAAGATCGGTGGTGGAAATGCCTGGTGAGCGCTTTACAACCTTGAATCGGCCTGCCTCCTTGACAAAGCGATAGCAATCGTTTCCGTCGCTGTCGGAAGTAATATCATCACCGTGGACGACATATTTGCAGCCGTAATGCGTGATGTATGGGAGTTGGGTTACGTAGGGGGCATGTCCGACCGATTTAGTGACCCATCGACAAGCATCCGAGGCTGCAAGACTAAGAACAGAGTCAACGGCTGTTGTTATACATTCAGACGAGGAGGATTATGGTGTCGTACCGTTCGGCTAGATTCATAACAGTCGGGCCCTTGTTCGCAAGAATAGATTCGTCGGAGTGGACGCCAACGTAGAGTTCGTCGCCGAGTTGCCGAGCTTGAACCATGGCTCCCGCGTGGCCTATGTATTTGCAGCTCAAGTCAGTCAATATTCAGTCATAATAAAATGAAACTTTTTCAATCATTGTTACAAACCATGGTGGAAAAAGTCCCAGCATCCATCTACCCAGATACGCCCATCAAGAAGCTCGGGTGCGGGGGGGCCTTGAGGCTGCTCTAGGTCTTCCTGCGTTGGGCTCATTTTCGGTTCTCGGGAGGTACGGTGGAGGAATGGTGTGGCAACGATCTCAGGAGTCAGGATAGGTGGTTCGTGGCGTCAAATTCAATTGTACCAGATTTTAAGCTCGTCTAGCTTCCACGATGATGCTGCGTCAAAGTCAGCTGTCAGAGGGAGCTTCCCAGTCAGGGGTCGTAGAATAGGTAGTGATTGCGGGGGGGAGCAACCACAGTGCCCGGCTATCTTATCACTGCCGAAGCTTGTGAGGTCACTGAACCAGCCCGTGACTTCTGCTTCAGGTTCACGGCTGTCAGACAACACCATTACACGTGAAAGCGCGCACGTGCAGACAAGAAACGAGCTGTGAGACATTTTCTACAGCAATTGTCCAAATCATAATCAAAAATATGTCAGCGCTTGTGCTTCGTTTATCAAACCTGGCCAGGAAGCACTTTTTTCCCAACAATGAAATGTCGAGCCGCGCATCGCAAGTAGCAAGCCCCTGTAAGGCTAAGAAATGAGCCTACTGAAATTATCAGAAATGGAAGTCAACTCCGGGATGCTCAAATGACCCAGACAAGAGACGAGCCTCGCCTAAAGTATGTACTCTCCAAAATAATTACCTACATAGAATCGCTTATTAGCAGCTAGTATCTCGAACACGATGCTGGCTGCGTGCCTCCACGTGGGCGGCGAGATCCGGCGCATGGAATTTTGATGCTTCAGCCAAACAATGCGGGCGAGAGGTGCCCTGTAGCAGGCGCGTCACGTTGCCTATCGATTGGTCCCGGCATGGGGGTTTCAGGGTGCAGTTGACACCTGGGCAGCAGATTCCCATCTGGAACACCGAAAAGACTCCGCTGAAACGGCTCACCGGTCCAATAACACCGTCGTCTCCGAACAGCATCAATTCATTTCCATCAAGGCCAGTCGTCTCTGCAGCGGCGGGCGGCCGAAAGCTCCCAATTGTCTTGGCCCTCAGAACGAAAGGCCGGCTTGTCGCCGCCGCTTATAAGTTTGCCTCATGTCAGCCAGGTCACATCGCTCCGATTTGCTTCCTTGCTCACCAGCCAGTCGAAACTTACTTTCTCTATCTCTCTCTCTCTCTCTCCACATTGCCAAAGCAACAAAATCTAGGGCTGCAACACCATGAAGACCTCACTGCTATCCGTCTTGGTGGCCATTACCTCCACAGCTCGCGCTGCGTGGGAGGCGGCTGAGTGCGACGGCATCAAGTATACCTCGGTGCCGGGCTACTTTCTCCAGGACGATCCCAAGACCGACAGTTCCAGCTTTGACTACGTACGTTTGGATGGTGCTCTATCTCCTAGATTGTGTTGAATTATCAAGGACGAGGTCAAGCCGAAACTGACAAACCAGCAATAGGCGAATTGGAACTTTGGTCTCATCAACAGGACATATCCCACTGATGCCAAGTTTGATCCTCACCACAACAAGTCCCAATGGGAGCGTTTTGGCCAATGGGTCAAGTATCTGAATGGCAAGTGCCGCAAAGACGAGAAGGCCACGTACAAGGTGCTTTTCATGGGTCGCCACGGCGAGGGCTGGCACAATACTGCTGAGAGCTTCTACGGCACTCCTGCATGGAACGTGAGTCGACTATCTAGATTGTGCACGACTTGGTCTCCCTCTGAGAAGCCAGGATCGCTAACCGGCTTCACAGTGCTACTGGGCGGAGCTTGATGGCAATGGCACCGCAGTTTGGGCTGATGCTGAGCTTACACCTAACGGTGTTGCCCAAGCTCAAAAGGCCAACACCTTTTACAAGGCGCGCTTCGAACAAGACAAGATGCCCTACTTTGAATCGTACTACAGCTCGCCTCTCAAGCGATGCATCCAGACGGCCAACACGACCTTTGCCAGCCTGGACCTGCCTGCATCACATTCGTTCAAGCCAACCATCAAGGAACTCTTCCGGGAGGACATCAGCATCCACACTTGCGACCGCCGCTCTACCAAGACGGAGATTCACGCCTTCGCGCCTGGGTTCCGCTTCGAGGCTGGGTTCGCAGAGGACGATGAGCTGTGGCGTGGTGACAAGGACGAGGGCGAAACCAGCGCCCACCAGGTTGCTCGCAGCAAGGTGGTCCTGGACGATGTCTTTACCCACGATGACAATACTTGGATCAGCATCACAAGCCACTCTGGCGAAATCGGAGCTTTGTTGACAGTCTTGAACCACCGCTCGTTTGGCCTATCGACGGGACAGATCATTCCCGTGCTTGTCAAGGCTGAGCTGGCTGATCCCCAACAGCCAACGACGACATATGCCTCGTTCACCACGGAGCCGACGTGCAAGTCGCCGCCGGTGACGAGCATCTCTGGCCAGGGATGCGTATGCTCCAGCAGCACGGCGGCTGCTCTGGCGTCGACGACGATTACGGCCGGGCCGGTTGCTTACTTGTAGGCCGGATATTTCAGAACAGAGGAGAGTGAGAGGGCGATCAGTCAACTAAAGGG
This sequence comes from Sphaerostilbella broomeana, assembly GCA_930272545.1. NCBI lineage: Eukaryota > Fungi > Ascomycota > Sordariomycetes > Hypocreales > Hypocreaceae > Sphaerostilbella > Sphaerostilbella broomeana. The sequence goes on along the minus strand of CAKNET010000054.1, from coordinate 133,552 downwards.
GGGGGGGCCAGAGTACGCTAGCGGGGAATTTCGTGCATTGGTCTTTTCGGGCGAACCATGACAATCTTTTCCTCTGCAGCTACCGAGTTGGTTGTGTGAGGGAGGGTCTGTCATGTCATGTAGATAGAACTGTCCATATATGGGAATAATGATGACGACGAACGTCTGACATAGCATTCACAGAATACAAGTCTCATCGGTTTCATGTTTAACAGGAAGACGTCTGCTAAATACCCTATGCTCCCAAATCACCACCGCTTCAGCCAGGAACCTTGGACAAGTGCTAACTCGCGCGTCAGATGCTAAGTGCGCCTCCCGCCATAGCCCATTCACGATGCTAAACCATGTAAGTAGGTCTCTAACTAACTCCTTGTTTGCCCACCACTGGCGACTAGGGGTCATGTTCGGGGCGTGTCAGCAAGTCCTTACTTGCTCTTACAAAACATGGAATGTAATCTTGTGGTTTTTCGCTGCCAACCCAGCCCAGTCCATCCCAATCCCAGCCCAACTAAGCGCAGCTTGTGTGCCCTGGGCATCTATCTGGCACGCCCTGACCGACCCTAAGAGCCATGGCACTCGTCTGTGAACTTGACTAGTCGCTTTTTTGAATAAAATGGGGATTGGTGCCATTGTTCCACTTTGGTGGCATGGTCGGCACCAGGAGCAGGCGGTTGGTTCGAGCAGCAGCCAAGCGAGTAAATGATAAGTGAGTGAGCGTGAGAAAATAAAAATAAAATAAAAACCCTAAATTGTCCTTGACAACCTATTCATATTCATAGTCGTGAATGCCGTTGAGGGGGTGTGTCTTGCTTTCTCTTATTTACCCTTTATTTTGGCGTTATTCTTTCACATGGCCACACTTCAGTCATGATGCATTACTCCAACGGCCATCGATCAAAACCAAAGTAATGCTCTTTGTTGGAGCTTGTTTGCTTAGTTCAATTGCAGCGACCTCCTTAACCAACAGAATCAATCAATTAAGCACTCGGCGATTGACGATTCCGGCGAAGACATTTGCGATTACGGCGACCACTCATCATCCTTCAGACCCCCATCTTATATCCACTACCAACGTCCTGGCCAAATTTGCCTGACCTCTGTTTTTACTCCGTCACCTCTAATAACGACATTCATCATTCGCGGGGCGTGGTTTGTTTTTAATTGTCGTGGGTTCAAGACCTAGAAACCAACCCGCCCCCTTGGTGGCCAATCCAGCTCTCCATCCAAGTCGAACCGCCTATCAAAGTCGAATACTAGCGACTGCAACTCACAGCGGTCTGGTAGCAGTCGCGGGCATAACAATCCAATTCCCAGGGGTGAACAGGGGGGGAGAGGCTACAGCACCGCAAAAATCATTATTATTTGCTGCTTGCGACAAAGAGAGATCCGCGAGTGTGGTGGACAAGCAAAGCAAACAAGCGTAATTACACGCTGGGAAGTGCGTCAGTGACGTGGTGGTACCACACGCACACCAGGAGCACCCGTCCAGTAAATTGTCGCCAGTGAATAATAAACCGCCAGCCTCGACCATGGCGCCGTCAGCCGCGGCCTTCTCTTCCGCCCTCTTCAGCGCATCCTCTCTCTCGCTCTCTCGCCCGACGACACGCGACGGCGGCTCTGACTCTCATCACGACGACTCTTCCTCCAACCACCAGAGCCATCATCACTCAGCAGCTGCTGCAGCAGGCGCCTCCACTACCACCACTACAGCATCGTCGTCATCGTCATCGTCATCTGCTCCTCCGCCGTCCAAGGAGCGCAAATCGTCCTTCTCCCGCAAACCCTCCCTGCCAGGAACCCGCCGCCGCGGCACCTGGACCGCCACAGCCTCGTCGTCCTCCACCTCGGCGGATGGTATCGTCACTGACACTGCAGCGCCGCCCGCCCTGCCCGACTACGCACTCGCCGCAGCGGCAAAGGTCCAGTCGCGCGAGCCTCACAAGGACCTCGCCAAATCCGACAGACGGGACGCTTCCGAGGGACCCTGGAGCCCAGTCAGCCCCAAGGACACCACGGCCATGTTGACGAGGACCACGACGGGGTCAGGCTCGCATATCGCGCCACCCACGCCTGTGGAAGGGCGCAATGGCACCGCGAATGGGGCGCCGTGGCAGCAGAGTGAGTCGAGTGTGGTTCATCAGCAGATGATGGACATGGCTCAAAAGAGGATCGCAACCTTGGATTATCTGCGTAAAGCGTGCGTCGCCTTCTCCTTTTCTTCTCTCACTTCACTCCCGTCTCACACAAGCTGCTTGATGTTTCTCTCTCTCCAAAATAAATTGCATGAGTTGATTTTCTTGTTTTCTTTACTAACTCTACTATCAACTCACAGACACGAAGGCCGCATCTACTGGTTCAACACTTACCTGTTTGACAAGCCCGACCTCTCCCGCATGCCTGGCTTCGATCCCCGCAAACTCGCCCGCAAGGCCACAAACCACCTACTCCTTGGCCTCTCTATCCCCACCATTCACGATCTCTACTCCTCCACGCCCCTCGAGTTCCTCCGCTGCCTCAACAGCCTCCTCTCCGAATTCGACTCCTTTCAGCAACTCCACGGCGATTCCTCCCCCTCTGCTGCGTCCCTCACGCGCGCCAGGATACCCAACATGTTCCGCCGCCCAGGCGGCAAAACACGGCGCTCAACATCCGCTTCAACAGACGTCATCATCGACGAGACTGGGGCGGCGTTTTCGCACCCGTCTCTTGCTGTGACGGCCTCATCCAATATTTCAAGCGGCAACGGGGCCGGTGGCGGCGGAGGCGGCCCGACTCCCTCAGTTATGAACTTTGCGGCGTCAGAGTCGGATCTCCTGCCCGGAGAAGAATACACATACCTCCTCACCCCATCGTTGCCATTCGAGCCGGATTTCTTCGAGACGTTCGCCACTCTGTGTGATGTGCTGGTTGATTGCTATCAGCGGTTTTTAGCATTAGTGCCTACGCCGAGGGAGTGCACCGGTCCAGTTGCCGAGCTATTCACAAAGGCTGATTCCAAAATGCGCAAAATCATCGTGCAGGGCGTGGTCAAAGATTTTGAAGATCATGGCCGGACACACGTCAAGTCGGAGGTGGCGGGTATAGGGAAGGTTGTCTTGGGCGGTTTAATGTGACGACGACATGCATGACAGAAAGAGGGGTCTCTGTTTTTTTGGACTTTTTGGGTTTTGTTGTAAGGACACTTGCTTTGAGGACCATGATATAAGTTGGTCACGTCAGGAAACTAGGTTGGGCTTATGTTTGGAGTTTTTGTGGTTTTCAAAGGGATATGAGTGCTAAGATGAATATGCCAAAGAACAGAAGATAGAGCTCGCAAGATCCGAGCGTGTACTAGATGCAGCTGGCGTGAGCCAATATATGCAATGATTTTACTCTGTTTTTTGGGAGAGGTACGGTTTTATACAATCACGTCTATGCCTCATCTAGACAAGACGGTCGTGCTAGATTATCATACAGATCTTACTCTAACCAACTCATCTCCTTCACATCAAGATCAACGGTATTTAATCTATTTCTTGGCCTTTGCCTCCTCCACCGCAACCAGCATCTCAATCTCCTTGCCAACCAGCCACGCTCTTCCCGCCACCATCACCTTATCCAACGTCTCCCCCCCCGCCAACACATCCGGCAAGTTATGCACGTCCAATCCGGCCCTGTGGTCCGTACACCTGTCCTGGTTGTAATTATACGTGCGGATCTTGTCGCCGCGCGTGATCTGCGCCTGGGACAGCACGCTGCTGCGCAGCCGGGCGGCTTCTTCTTCGCGCTGCTCGGCGCGCTGGCTGGCGATGCGGGAGCGGAGCAGCTTCCATGCTTCTTCGCGGTTGCGCTGCTGAGAGCGGTGGTCTTGCATTGACACCGTCGTCCCGGTGGGGGTGTGCGTCATGCGGATGGCAGACTCGGTCTTGTTGACGTGCTGGCCGCCGGCGCCGCGGGCGCGCATGGTCTCGATGCGCACCTCTGTAGGGTTCACGTAGAAATCACTCTCTGGGTCATCGACGTCCACCTTGTCAGCGGAGCCTGCGCCGCCGCCAGCAGCAGCAGCAGCCTCCGAGAAGGACGGCAAGACCCAGACGGCCACGGCGCTGGTGTGAACACGTCCTTTGCTCTCCGTGCTGGGTATGCGCTGCACGCGGTGCATGCCTGCTTCGCTACGGAAGATGTCGTAGGCTCCCGGGTCCTGGACCTCGAGAATGGCTTCTTGCACGGGCTGTTCGCCCGCAGAGGAGGACTGGTCGCCTGCTGCTTCGGCCATTTCGTACTTGACCACATTGGCCCTGTAGCCCTGGCGCAGACACATGGCCTTGTACATCTTAAACAGCGTATCTGTGAAATACCTCCCTTCCAAGCCTCCAGGCCCAGGCCGAAACTCAATCATGCAGGGCAAATCCGCAAACGCATGTTTCGGCGTCAGACTCACCTGGAGATTCCTCTCCAGGGCATCTAGATTCGCGCGCTCCGTTTCAAGCTCCTCCTTGGCAATAGATGCAAGATCCGGGTCTTGCTCTGTGTCTTCTGCCATGCTCTTGAGCTCGGCTATCGAGGACCTTGCTTTTTCCCAGGCTCGAAGGGCATCAGCCACGCGGCCGAGCTCGCCAGCACGCTTGGCTCTTGTAGCGTCGAAAGAGCCGCTGAGGCTTTTTTGGAGGTCATCGTGTTCGGCGGTTAGGGATTGAGCGCGGCGGAGGAGACTCGGGGCGAGGTTGGAGGTGGTGTCTGGTGGATGGATCAGCGAGAGCCGTTTGGTGGACGATGTGAAGAGAACGAAACAAACCATTGGAAGCGAAGCGGACAAATTGAGGCGAGGGCTTCTTCAGAGCTCTAATGCAGCTTCTGCAGATCCATGGTGTCATCGACATGCTCGTTGGAGGCCATGTGTCGAGCTGCAAGGCGCAATTGACAGTTCTGTCTTGGTGTTGGTTGTTCTGTTAGAGAAATTCTACAATGTCGTCCAGCAGCCACGGACATCATTGGTGGGGCTAACAGTTCAGTTCAACCTCACCAGCGCCGCATCATTCATTAAGTGCGTACTCAATCTATTTCTTTCTAACGTGTCTGAAAAATCTATTACATTACTGATATCTAATAAGTCTATTCCAAATCCAACTCTTGCTCATGCTTGCTTTTCAAGTCATCACGCCTCTTCGCCCACGCCGCCACAACCAGCAGCGCACAGCCAATACACAGGCAGACGCCTCCCCAGATCTGCGCACCAATATAGCTTCCACCCGCCACCACAATCAGCCTTCCAGCAAGCGGAGGCCCCGTCAGCGCAACGACACTAACAATCGTGAAGATCATGCCGATGCGGGTGCCGCTTTTGCTCAGGTCTTTTGACAGCCCTGCCAGCGTGGCGGGAAACATGCCCTGGATGCCTGCGCCGAAGAAGCCGAAAGCCACGACCCAGACGTAGTCGCCTGCTACGGTGCTGACGCCCGCCCAGGAGAAGATGCAGATGGCGGCGGCGAGAATGGTAGGGACGAAGACGTTGACGGCTCCGAACCACTTATCGGCCAAGAATGCAGGGACAAGACGCCCCGGGATGCCGACGCCGTTGATAATCATGAGCATGTTGAAAGAGGTTGACTGAGTTGCTCCGAGTCTATCCAGGGCATACGCGCGAGCCTTGCAACATCTGTCAGTAGATGAACTACACGAAGACAAAGGGGGCAAAAAAAAAGGAAGACAGCAAAACTCACATAACTGTATGAAAAGTACGTCGCCCAGAGAGTAAAGAACATGCTCAGCGCAAAAAAGAGATACGGCGTCTCCTTGAATGCGTCCAAGTCCAATATAGGCCCTGATTTCCTTGGAGGCAGCCGTGTCCTGACCAGTAACAGGACAATAATACTCGTAATCAACACCACCAGCCCCATGGCCCGTACCGTCCACCCAAACCCAACCTTGGGCAGGAGTTGCTGCGCAATCAGCGGAAAGATCAAGCCTCCAGTGCCGCCGCCGCATGCCGCCGCCGAGAGAGCCAGTGTTTTCTTCTTGGAGAAGTAGGTCGACGTGTTGGCGATTGTGGGCACAAAGACGAGTCCGCAGCCCAGCCCCTGGCAGATTCCCTGGGAAAGAAACAACTGCCAGTACGTGGTTGAGACGCTGGTGGTGAATATGCCAACAAGCTGCAGGAGGCTCCCAATCAGAAATATCAAGATGTAATGGCCGGCGTCAAAGGCACGGCCGGACAGCGTCCCAACCAGAAAAATGAGGCACGTCTGGACACTGCCGATCCACGACACTGCCGAGGGATCGAGGGAGAGCGTCTGCTCGTAGTAAGGCTGGAATATGCCGAAGCTGATGGTGAAGCCCCAGGTGCTGAAGATGACGAGATGGCCAGCCAGAACCTGCACCCAGGCGACCAGCCCTCCGTCGGGTGGAGGACCGACAACAACGGTTTCCTCCGTCGATAAGGGCTCGTTCGTCGTGATTAGGCCTTCCATTGGCCTATGATCAGATCCTTTTGGTTCGACTGTCCTGCCGTCTGTCGAAAGGCCTTTAATGGCAGGCCTCGGCTCTATCGCCGGTGTTTTCTCGGGTTGTGACACAGCCATGATGCATTGCTCGAACTCGGTCCACTCGAGTCCAAGATGAAATGTATGGGAACTAATTGATTCCAAAAGATTGACTTGGGTGAAATACCAGCGAATTCTACTCTTGGATATCGTCCTCTATCAGCTTCAAAGGCTCACTTGTCGCTTTGTGGTGGTGGTGCCGATGTCGCTGTATCTGCCGCGAACAAGGATAATATTGATACGATACTTAGCCGCGGAAAAAGAATTACAGACAAATTCAGTTCTGCCGGTAATGGTTCAAATAGACAAAGTATGCGGTAGTCAATTTTAAATCTGCCTTGTTACAGAAGAGAGTATGATTATGGTTCAAGAGGGACGGACAGTCATCTGTATTAGCAGGCAGTTAGTCCACACTGGGAATAGAAAGAAAGAAAAAAACGCATCCTTCCCCAGTAAGAAGCATCTCGTCCTCGCTCGATTCTTGGATATAATCAGGACATAACTAGTACAGATGGTGGAAGTACGAGGCGGAGGGGGAAGCCCGTCGCCAAGTCGGCTGCTCTGCCCAACAAGCGCACGCATACGGCAGGGTTTTGTGGCTCCCCGGCGGTAAGCTCCAGGATCCATGGATGCCATCACATCCTACAAGGGCGTGCTTTGCACTTCTGGTCTTTTTTTTTTCCAAGTCCCCACATTGGCTATGCTCTCAGCGGTGATGGTCCCAGAAATTAACCATTAAGTCGGCTTCTCACTACTAGGGGGGGCGGGTCTTTGCGGCATCTGATTACTATTATTTATTGGATTATCCGGCTTTCAGTTCGTTAATAAGCCGGCGATGGTCCTCCTCGATACGCCTGTGCGTGCGGGCCACTGTTTCCTAAACCGGCAAATGCTCTCCCGCAGCGGTTGCGGCATTTCAATAAGCAATGAGGCGTTGGACTCAAAGAGCAATGAGATTCAGAGATTTCTTCTCCACATTGTTTAGAGCCTGGAAACTCCATCAAATTGTGCTCTGATGATTTGCAAAGACGGGGGGAGAGCCAAGCCTAAGCCCTATTGAGTCTGTCGCAGACTATTCGCTCCTCTTCGGCTGCATACTGCTGCAGCAGCATCCTTTGCATATAACACTACCGACTTTTCCGGCTGGGACACGGCTCTTTGATCTCTTTACAACTCCGCCGTGCAACGACTGAAGGGGACGGCAGAAAGAGAGAGAAAGCCATAATTGAGTGAGACCTTAGTCTTGTCAGCGTCATATCCATGGATTGCTTAATAATACAGGCTGCCAACGGAAGTTGATGCCCGCGCGCCAAAAGTTCCAACGACTACAGCTCCACCCTTGTTATCACGATACAGAATGCGGACTGTCTATTCCTAGAATCGTTTTCCTACCGAGCGTAATAAATAGGGCCGGCCCGTGACTCACAGGATGCGGCTCGCCCTAGCCTCGTTTAATAGTTATAGTTGAACCGATTATTGTCGACAACCGAAAGGCGCACGCCACACTGCAGTACCACCAGCAGCACCAGCACCCACCAGCAGAACTCATGTGAAAGCGCCATGCTAGTGATAATGACAACTAACCACCACCACCACACAAATGGCGACTGGCGACTGTCGACTGCGTCCATTTCTCCGTGCAGGATCCCGGACTCTGATCTTTCGACGACCGATACAAAGAGACTGAAGCATCGCACGCCGCTGATCGGTCGAGTTCATTCTCACTAAACCCCTCACTAATTACTGGCCTTCAGCAACCACAGCATGACCGCCGCCTACACGCTCTACATCGGCAACAAGCGCTACTCATCATGGTCCATGCGACCTTGGGTCCTGCTCAAGGCCCTCAACATCCCCTTTGACGAGAAGCTTCACTTCTTCAAGCCTGGCCAGCGCCAGCCCGACTTTCTCGCCTTTTCCCCCACAGGCAAAGTGCCGTGCCTGCACGATACGGCCAACTCCATCGTCGTGTGGGATTCCCTCGCGATTATCGAATACATCGCAGAGGAGCACCCCAATGCGTGGCCCAGCGATAAGGCGGCTCGAGCCTGGGCCCGGTGCGCCGCCTCAGAGATGCACTCCAGCTTTCTTGCCATCCGCGAGGAGTGCTCCATGAACGTGGCTCTGCGCATCCAGCTCGGGACGCCTAGCAAGGCGCTGCAGCGGGATATTGATCGCTTCAGCGTCCTGTTCAAGGAGGGTCTGGAGAAGTTTGGTGGCCCCTGGCTGGCCGGCAAGGAGTTTACTGCCGTGGATGCGTTTTTCGCCCCGATTGCATCACGGTGCAAGACGTTTATTATCCACCTGGACGGGCCGGCCAAGGACTACATTGATCGTCTTTATGATCACCCTGCCGTCCAGGAGTGGATTGACGATGGCCTGAGTGAGCCGGGTCTCGATGCGAACAGGGAGGCGGACACCACCAGAGGCCGCAAGGTGTTGGCGAACTTGGCCGAGAATAAGCTTCTGGATCAGCTAGGATTCTAATAATGCGATGGAAAGGGTAGAAGTTTGTTAGTGATGTTTGCCCGGCCATGGCTTTCTCTCTGGTTGAATTTCGGTTGTCATGATTGTTTGAATTATAGAGCCGAGTTTCAACATCATACTTTATCCTGAACTTTATGTACCATGGTCTTTGTCATGATAACCATGTGGAAACTTTTCATTTTCTTAGTCACCTCTGGAAAGTCTTGAGTTGTCAATTTTATATCATCGATAGAGCATGTTAGGAAAATCTTGAACCCTGGGCTGATATTGCTCAGCTCTAGGGTAGGCCGTTCAGTCCCGATCGCCAGGCTGTTTCACCTTGCTTGCTTCGATCTTGGGCATTGGACTGTCCTACCTCGAATATTCTCGCTCCTTAAAGCCTTCTATTATTTTAGAGTCCTATCTATTTTCTACATTGCTGTTTAATATTGCATACGTCCGTACAGTCTAGCTCTTATAACAGAAAGCTCTCGCCATTGTTTTTACCCTCGCCCTCGCCGTCAAAGCCATCAACTTTTACTTAAAGGCCACCCCAAAGTCGCAATTACAGGACAGCCAGGGACGGAAACACAGTCTAGAAGTCACAAGCGGAATTTTCAGCATCGGCGTCTTCTCATGGATCAATTCACTGCTTTTCCATAGCTATCGCAGAACAATCGCTATAGACGACTTATATCCCCTCGATGCAAGTATAAAAGCAAGACGACTTCACAAGAAGCTCACATTCACACGTCAGCTATAAGATGCGACTGATCAACAGACCCTAGAATTAATCCCTCTTAAGAACCTATACTAGGTGCTACCTGGCCCCTTTCTATATCCTATTCCACCTCGCTTACTTCTACTCGCATTAAAGCTCTGCCAACCATTCTTCGTCCACAGCATGTTGGAGTTTTTTGGAGACGCCCGAGGAAAGGAATTACGCAACAAAAACCATGGATACGGCCTCAGTGCAGCTTCTCTGCTCATCTACGCAGGCATTGCCATCTCCTCCGGCGTGTACCTGTACTACAACCAAAGATTTGCCTACATGCTTCGTTCCACTCTCCACACTACCATTTTTCGAAAACACACCAAGATTAGCCTGGTGGCTGGCAAGGCAGATACAGCCATCACCCTCATGAGCAGTGTCGTAGCTAGCTTTCAAGTCATCCATGAAATATGGGCAATTACTTCGCAGGTAGCCCTTGGTTGCTGGCTTCTGTAGCGTCAGGTTGGAGTTGCATTCGTCTCTCCCATTGCCGTCATTACCTTCTGCTGTGTATTGATGACGGCACTAGGCAAACCTACTGATAAGCGTCTGGGGCCTTGGATGGGACAGATCGAGAAGCCTGTTGGCGCAACTGCCACAGCAGTGCAGACTACTCTCAAGAAGAAAAGGAAAGCGGCTTGGCTTGCAAGGTTGAAAATGGAACTTTTAGATGGACATCCGATAAATCAGTTTTGACCAACATGAGCTGCGAAACTCCGCTGACAGCCTTGACTATTGTCATTGGTCCCATTGCTTCAGGCAAGTCGACGTTATGCAAGGTTCTGCTCGGCGAGATTCCCGTTAATTCTGGCAAAGTCTTTGTTTTTTCTACCCCAGGGCAGCAGCATCGGCTACTGCCAACAAGAGTCCTTTCTCTATAACGATACCCTCAAGTATAACATCGTTGGCCGCTCTAACTTTAGCTGGAAGAAGTTTGACGAAATTATTACGGTAATATTCCTTGACGTTGACATCCGCGCTCTTGAGCGTGGTAGCGACACCATGATGGGAAGCAGCGGCTCCATCTTGAGTGTAGGCCAGAAACAGCGTGTAGCCATCGCCAGAGCGCTCTACTCTGAGGCTAAGACCCTCATCTTTGATGATGTAATGAGCGGACTCGATGCAAGCACGGCTTCGATACTGTTCCAACGCGTCTTTGGAACCGACGGTTTGGTTAGAAGAAACGGCATTACTGCAGTGCTTTGCACCCACGCTGTCGGTCATGTGTCAGCGGCGGACCATGTTATTGTCCTTGGAACCAACGGTACCAAGGCTGAACAAGGTCATTTCGAACAGCTTGTCGCAAGTAACCAGTACGTTCAAAAACTTGACATCAAGATGAACGTCACTGAGGTCCAGGAATCGTTGGCTTCATGGAAAAGCGCTTCAGAACCAAGCGCTGTGCAGCCAAATATGCTGGAAGATTCTGTCGCCAAGTCACCAAGCTCAGACAAAGGATCACCAGACAGATCAACTCGTGGATCGGGCAACTAGGTTGTGTACAAACATTGGTTCAAAAGCGTACGTCCGTTCTCAACAGTCTCTTTGGCTGTCTGGGCCATTATCCATGGATTTAGTTCCAATTTTGGTATCATCTGCCGAACTACTGGTCTCAAGATTCATTTAGTCGCGGGCGAGGTTTCTACATTGGAATATATACATTGCTGCAGTCCATGTTTCTTGTCTCGTGGATCCTCAGTGCAATTGAGATCTTCATCTCCATGAACACCTGCGCTGGAGCTGCCTTGCACAAGGGAGCCTTGGATACCGTTATCACCACTCCCCTAGGGTATCTCACGACTCCGGCCGTTGGCGATATTAGCAATCATTACTCCCAAGATCTAATTTTGATCGACGGTGAGCTGTTATTTGCTTTCTTCTCTGTTGCCCTCACCTCGACGGAGACTGTTGGAATGATGATTGTCATTGCACCGGCCGCCCCATATCTCGCCATTGGATTCCCCTTTCTGTTTGCGACACTGTACTTCGTACAGCGTTTCTACCTTAAGACATCGAGGCAAATGTGACTTCTCGATCTAGAAGCTAAAAAGTCCTCTCTAGTAAGCGTGACACCGGGACCTGCGGTTTCTCTGTTGGTAATTTTGATGGCTGACCATCAATAGCACTCATTTCCTCGACACCACAAAGGGAATTGCTACTGTCCGTGCCTTTGGGTGGACGCTATACGATATTGACCACAACGATAATCTGCTCAACAATTCTCAACGACCAGCGTACTTGCTGGCCATGATTCAACAATGGCTTCGTGTGGTCATGCAACTTATTGTGGCTCGCTTAGCACTTCTTCTGCTCGTCTCACTAGCCACGCAGCTTGGTTCCAACGTGCTACTGCTGGATGAGGTGAGCAGCAGCGTCGATCACGACACCGATCGAAGCCTGCAAGAGATTATCAAGGCTGAGTTTGAGAACTTACGGTTATTGCGGTGTCTCATCGCCTGCAAACAGTCGTGGACTACTCTGACCGTGTGATTGTCATGGATGGGGGTAGGCTGGTTGAGTCGGGCACTCCGCGAGCGTTGATTACGACTCCAGGATTGTATTTCGGAGAATTATGGAAGTACGACGGCATCAAATCTTCCACAGTCAAAACTGAGATGAATTTGACGATAGGAGTGGTAGAATAATGTTGCAAGCCCACACAACTGGCTACCGAAGTGACCTACGGAGAGTTGAACAGACTCTCTATACCACTGGCCTGGAGACTAGTCGACTCTAAGATTACTACTGACGTTTTGGAGACTGTCTGCTTTGAAAGGTCTATGTGGACACTGGGTGTGTTGAAGGCAGGAGGTATCTTTGTGCTCTTTGATCCGTCCCTCCCATTCCAACGACTAATTACAATGATTGAGAAAACCAAAAGTCACATTATTCTATCCTCGAATGCCTGCTTCGAGCTTGTGTTGCCTTACGTTCAAAAGACTATCATTATCGGAGGAGCCTTGTTTAAAGATCTCTGCCACGACACCCATGAGAGAAACTCGACAGAAGTAGTCCTGAATGATTCATGTATGTGGTGTTCGCATCAAGAAGCACAGCAACTCCAGAGGGGGCCATGATTACCCGCCAGAACCTTGCACGGCTATGCATTATGAAAAAGAATATTGCCGACTTGACAGAACCTCACGAATTTACGACTCTTCTTCTTACGGCTTTATTAGTTCTGTTGTACACATGCTCAATGCCATTTGCTCAGGGGCTTGTAAATGTATTCCTCGGGAGAGGACAGAACGAGTCAATGAATTCCTACACAATATGATCCATGAACACGATGTACTGATCCTGATAGCTTGGCATTATGCGCCTCGGAGCGCCTACCCTGGCAACATTCGCAGTCTTGGACGAGAAGCACCTAGACTATGAAAATATCCAACATCGCTCACACCGGTACATCACATGCCATACGAAATCCAAGATCTGCGTCACAAGGTCCTACCAGTGTACATGGTATCCTTGGCGTATTCCAAAGTGGCGGAGATACCAATGACACCATCAGGAAAGATTAACAGGAAAGGCCTCCCCGAGATTGGCACTTTGTTTACTATGCAAGAGCTAGCTAAGACTAGGACTTCTGAGAAGGCTCAAAAACGGCAAACATGCTACTAGGGATGAGATGGCCATGCAAGAGATTTGGAGTGACTTCTAGAAATTTATCCAGTGAAGGGTGGCCGAGCTATTCCGCCATCCTAAGCTCAAGGACGTCGCTAGCAGGGCACCCAACGAACATTGAAAATATTAAACCGTTCAGTTTATGGGCGACGGCGGCGGCAAAAAGTTTTTGATTGCTGTGTTCGCGGTTGTTACATTGTTTCAGATATTAACAGTACTACCTAGGTACCTACCTGTAGTTCAGCCTTATGGAGGTACCGTTCGTAGCTCCCCATGAAGCTGGCGATGCTCAAACCTCTAGCAGAACATACCTAGGTAACTAACGCTATGTAAGAAAATGCTAGAAAAATATAATAATAGTAATTAAAAAAATAAGATTAATCAATAAATTATATAAAAACTAGAAAAAGTAAATAAAATAAGTAAATCTTTTATAAATTAAATATAAAAGATTATAAAAATAAAAAAGACTAATCAAGGTTTAAAAATTGATTTATTGAATTATATATTAGCAAAGACCAAAATATTTCACTTTAGATAATACTATTATAGCTATATATTTTAAATTATAAATAATATACCTAGCCTTAGATTATTAGTGCGGTTTTAGAGCTTAGAAACACGGGCTATCACTGGTGGATTTCCGTGCCAAGCTCCCAGCTGAGCTACCGCTATCAGACTACCGATTCTCACCCAACCTTAACGAGCTGCGTCACCTCCAGCTTACTTCTGTCTCCAACCTCCAACCTCCAACCTCCAGCATCGCAATCATGGCTGGTCAAGGAGTCACCCCGTATCTCATCATTCTCATTGCCATCTCGACATTGGGCTCGCTCCAATTCGGATTTCACTTGGTACGTCATTGGAATTGCGAGCTTCTTGTTTTGTCACTTCAACTTCACTATTTGTCTAAACTCGCAGCCCAAGCAAGGTCAATATCATTACTGACCGCATTATCTCTTCCGTAGGCTGAACTCAACGCTCCCCAAGATGTCATTACCTGCCACAAGAAATCCATATCGACTGTAGCCCGCATCCTTGGGTTCGTCAAGTCTTCCCACCAAAATGGCGTTGTTGACGACTGCATCCCCATGGATGAGGCTGCCTTTGCAACCGTCTCTTCAACCTACACAATTGGCGGTTTGATCGGTGCTCTCTACGCTGGCCCTTTCTCCTCGAGACGCGGCCGCTTACTAGCCATGCGCTTGACTGCCGTTCTTTACGTTATCGGCTCCTTGACTGAGAGCATCGCCGGTAGCGTCTTCATCATGGCTCTTGGACGCTTCTTCTCAGGCATCGGGGCTGGAGCTTCCACCGTCATTGTACCCTTGTACATAAGCGAAATCTGCCCTCCGGACAAGAGAGGCTTTTTTGGCTTTGCCACACAGATATCCATCAATATTGGCATCCTCATTACCCAGACGCTCGGTTTCTTCATGAGCTACGGTAGCGCCTGGAGGTGGATATTGGCCATCGGGGCCTGCCTTGGTGCAACACAGGGGTTGGGGCTGTTAATTGTTCCTGAGAGCCCCGCATGGCTAGCTACGCATGGTGATGCTACCAAGGCGAAAAAGACACTTGAAAGGATTCGCGGTCACGCCGCCGATATTCGGGATGAGGGAGAGGACTATAATCGAGATGCTTCGAGAGCCGCAGAGGAAGAAGGTCTCCTCGCTCCAGAAGATGACCATGTGCCACCTCCCACCGCCACTGCTGCCAAGAATGAGCCCGTCCACCTAGGCTTCATGCAAGTTGTCAAGAATCCTAGCACAAGACCGGCCATTATTGCTGTTGTTGGAATCATGTTTGTGCAGCAGTTTTGCGGCATCAACTCGGTCATCATGTACTCCGTCTCACTTCTTGCCGACCTGCTTCCCATCTCGTCAGCTTCGCTCAGCATTCTTGTCTCCCTTGTCAACCTGGTCACGACAATCCTCTGCTCTCCTCTGCCCGATCGTCTCGGTCGCAAGACATGTCTAATCATATCCATCATTGGCCAAGGTACCAGCGCTCTAGCCTTGGCTCTGTCCATTGTATTTGGACTCAAAATTCTCTCTGCCCTAGCGGTTCTCTTCTTCGTCGGCTTCTTTGCGGTCGGGCTTGGACCAGTGCCGTTCATCCTGGCGTCCGAGCTCGTTGGCCAGGAGGCTGTGGGCGCAACTCAAAGTTGGTGCTTGGGTGCGAACTACGTGGCGACGTTCTTGGTGGCCCAATTCTTCCCCATCATTAATAAGGCCCTAAACGATTGGTTAGGTGGGCATGGATGGGTGTATTTTATCTTTGCTGGCTTGGCGGCCGGCTCGTTTGTTTTCGTGACTTGGTCTTTCAGGTCTCTACGGTTTCAGGGCGCCACTGGTAATTAATTTTGGGTTTAGGAATATGAATCATAGCGGCGTTATGTCAAATAACTAGGGAGGTTTATATTACATGGTTACGGCTTTAGGCAGTTAGTTAGATCTCTTGACGCATGAAAAAATATCTATTATCAACGATCATCGCTATTCTTTTGAAAAAATGTTTGTGAAAAATGCTATTCGTTATAATTGTTTTTTTTTTGTTTTTAATTTGCCCAACTAGCTCACAACAACTTTCGCCTCTCAGTCGTGTACTTGCTATAAAGTTGAACCGCGGACTTCCAGCCGGGTCATAGATGGCCCGAAGAGCTAAGCTACCCAGATGGCTGTCGCGGTTAACTTCGTCATATCATGCCCCTCCAAAACCTTCCTCTACTTAAGCTTCGCATCTTCCACCACGGTAGTCATTTTCTGAGCCTGGCTGGCTGGAAATTCCCTCTGGGGGGATATAAAATGGGTTGAAACCCCACGGTCTGGCCTTTCCGTTCCTTAACCCTCCTATAGTATCACACCGCCAGCCATCACCTCACAGTTACGCAGTTGCGCAGCCGCCAACCGCTGTCCGATCGCGTCGCGACCAAGCAGGCGTTGCTTCCAGAAAGGGGAGACGAGCGCGCCGCCTTAGCAAGAGCAATTGAACTAGGAAGAAAGCAGCACGAGATCTACTTACTTCCTTTACAAGGTCGTCCGGTGCTGGTAAGTTTCTGTACTCTTCAACGAACCTCCAGTTTTGCTCGTTGGTAGCGTTAATATCAAATTGGCTCTCTTCTTGCTCTGTCTGATTATTTTTTTTTGTGGCGCGCTACTACTTTGCTTGCTCCTGTCTCCCTTTTTTTTGGATGCAACGTGCTCGAGGAGTTCTTGGTCGTGACGAGGCGGACGGGCAGGCCACGGCGTAACTGCCAAGTGTCAAGATGGCTAACCGAAAAACGCAGCGCGAATTAACAAATCTTAAAGAAGACCTTGGCCGCTATTACTCGCAGCCAGAAGCTCCTATGTCGCAACGCAACCGTAGCGGTCGCGGGTCCAACCGGAATAATGGGAATACCCATGGAGAGGAGGCCACAATATGGGAGTCGTGCAAAGGCTCGTTTCAAGATCTTATTACCGGCCTCAACAGCGACAACGACAATCTAGCCAAGCTTGTTGACCTGGATAAGCAGGCTGGCACCATGGACTCAGATAGTGTTCCGACCGATATGATGAAGCAGATGGAGACGTATTGTCGATCTGGCGTCAAGTTTACCGAGACGAATATTGTCAATGCTAAGAACTTGGTGGAGCAGCTCAAGCTCGTCCGTGCTGTAGTGGTGGCTAAAGAGCAGGCTGAGGCGCAGACAGCTGGTCCATCCAAGCGGTCTACCACAAGAGACAGTGCTGCCACAGCGTCGCTTTACGACTTTGATGCTGGAGCGGACTCTCCGGGACCTAGTCCAATGGGCAGCGCATCGAGAAAGCTCGGCGAGCGAGGCAGGGATCGAGACAGCAACAGGGATAGTATCCCGCCCAAGGAAGTCAGTGTCGAACCGCAGGGTTCCACCACGAGCGGCGCTGGTGGGTCTACGTCTGGTTCCAACAACAGATCCAAGGTTGTCTTCTCCAAGGGCGACTCTGTGGCATTCAAGCCAAAGGTTGCGAGCACTGAGCAGCAGTCGGACTGGATTCTGGGAGAGGTCGCACAAGTGTCTGGTGAGGGTAAGAGCCGACGGTACAAGGTGCTGGACATTGAACCAGACGATCAGAGCAAGCAGAAAGAGTACCGTTCTAGCGCCAGCAGTATGATTCCCATTTCGCCGGAAGACCAATCGAGCACTCTCAAGGACTACGAAGCTGGTCAGGTTGTACTAGCTCTCTATCCTAATACCACGACGTTCTACAAGGCTGAGGTTCATAGCATGGCGTCGAACGGCAAGGTTGACCTTAAGTTTGAAGGCGAGAATGATTCAACCACCCTGCAGCAAGTTGAGCGAAGATTTGTTATTGAATATCGGCCCTAACCAATTCTCGACGAAGTCCATGGTGTTGGTAAGTGTTGGTTTTAGGCGCTTTTGCCCCATTTATTTGAGGCCTGGATATTAGGTCTGAGGCAAACACGTTGGAGATTATGGTTCAATAGCGAAATGAGATTCTGGCGTTCCGGGGTTATAGCAAGACAAAAGGTCAAAACTGGTAACTGCGTGGAGTTAGGTGTTGTGCGTTTTCATTATACTGTCAAAGTACTTTTATTTCTATGATGATTTTTCTAACGATATCAAAACGTGAGACTATATACGTTCTACCATATGTGATGTTGCCTATTCATATACACGGTGAATGAGCCAAGTGGCTGCGTCTTTGTTCCCTTTCATTCGCATTAGTCCGCTCATCACTGAAGCTGCTTAATATATTGAGGCCCCAAACCGTCCTGGCCAAAAATGTTGGAGCCGATGGTTCCATGGAAGTTAGGATCCAGGGAGCCGTCTTGAGCATTGCGAGAAATGGCAGCTACACTCACAGCGCCATTCTGGTTGCTGACGAAAAGAGTGCTGCCGTCGTTGCTGATGCTAAACATTCTCGGGGATGTTCCTCCCGTGGAAACTGAACTGATCCATTCGAGCTGCACAGCACCGTTGCCGTTGTCGTGGATCTTGAGATGAGCAATGTTATCGGTGCCTTGACCAGTCAAGCGATTGGATAGATACAAGTCTTTGTTGTCGGGTGAGATGACGAGTTCACCAGCACCGGCACCGTTAGGCACCGGATTGTTGGGGCCAAACGTGGAAATGGTCTGTACGGGGGTGAAGTTGATGGTACTGCTGGTGTACACCAGGGAATAGACATTGACAATGTTGCCGATTTCGCAGATGACGAAGTAGTGAGTCGCCTTATCCGCATTCGGGGGGTAAAAGACGCCGTGACGAGGACCAGCACCAGCGGGAGTAACGGGCACGCGGTTGACAATGTTGAAAGCATCGTTTTGCGAGTCGATGACCAAGATGGTATCGGTGCCGAGGTCATTGACGGCGAAGAAGCGTCCTGAGGGATCATTGACCGACATGTGAGGGTGCGGCGCATCCTGACCTGGGCCTAGTTTCCCGTCTGACTTGATGCTCTTGATGAGCTGGAGCCCTCCGTTTTCGATATTCCAGACGTCGACTTTCCCAGAGCCATAGCCAGCACCAAGCATACGGGTCTTGGCCTTATTGACCTCGAGATGGACGACGCCCCCGGAGCCTTGCTTGTTGGTGACGGACTTCAAAGTGTTGCCGTTTATATCGAGGTGATAGAGGAAGGTGTTGGAGGCTATGTCGTTGACGGCGTAGAGGGAGTTGGGGGGCACAAAGGCGAGCCATGAAGGGTCGGTGTTGGGGACGGAGGAGTTGAGAGTGGTGCTGAATTTGGAGCCGTCGTAGTTGGAGAGGTAGATGTGTTCAGAGTTGGCATAGACGACACGGGCTGGGGAGCCGGCATTGGGAGATGCTGGAGCAGCGAGGGCTGGGGATGCAAGGACAGCTGCTGCTGCTGCTGCGGTGGTAAGTAAGGATTTCATGGTGTTGATGATATTGATGGTGCTGGGGGTTTATATGGAGGGAGTGTCGGATCAGCAGCAGTGATGCTTGGAGGAGTGGGAAAGTTGTAAGGTTATATATAAGCGCAATACAACGTAGCATCCATCTATCCTTCCCGTTCTTACATCGCTTGCCTATAACTACCTACCTCCTACCTAGGAGGTATCCAGTAGGCTAATAAGGTACGTATGAGTTTCGAACGGTATCCCCGGAGAAACCGTGAAAAGCAGCAGGTAACAGGGATACAAATGGCGAGGGCAGCATATACGAACTGTCAGCTTGCTTGATCTGCAGCAAAAACATGGCTGTTCTGGAACTTGTTCGGCTTTACTGCTACGTGAGATGCTATTTTGGGGCTACTGGATTACTGGATTAGGCAGGTCTCAATGGGGAGAGGGAGGTTTTGGAGGAGGGAAGAGTAGAGCCGAGCTCTGGTTTGAGAATGACGAATGGTAAGGTTAGAGAAAGTGTCAGGTTAGGACGGACGTTTGAATTTTCCGGTGGTGTTTTAGTCTGAAGAGGAAGAAGAAGAGGAAGAAGTAAGAAAATAAACCTCTACGTGCCTTATGGGGTAAATGTATATGGTGTTCTCTACCGCGTTCGAAACACCTAGGTAGGCTAACGAGTAATGTATTTGATCCAATTTTCAATGCGAATGACGGCAATACATTAGAAGAAAAGAGAGACTTCAATAAGAGAAAACGCTGCCATCAGACTACCGAGTGGCGTCCAAGGTCAGTCGACATGGAGATCTCCAAAATCCGGGGGACGCACAAAGAGACGGGAGTGTAGGGGGTCTTCAACCTGCCGAGGTCCACTCGCTATTATTAAATAGGTTAGGTAGCCAGAAGCTCATTAGCGGCGGGGGGGTTGTAGCATATTTTATTGTCGTCTTGTACAATGTACAATGCACTGTAAGTCGTCAAGGATCATACATATAATAGCGCTACGGTTTTTTATTTTTGTATTTTATTTTATTTTGTTTATTTTAGTTTTATTTAATCTCCCGCTATCAAAATCAAGTGGCCAACAACCCCTTGCAGCATGCCGAATTGGGGCAGAGTGGGGGGACGGAGGGGGGATGCTGGAAATTAGAGGTTTCTTTTACCCATCTCAGCAGCTAGTGGACGCCGCCCGCTATAAAACCCCGGTGCAGGTGGCTTATCGGGGGATTAGCGGTCGCTGCGGCGGGCTTTTGCAGCGCCATAGCTTTCCCTAGGTACTCGAGGGCTGTCCTGTAGGGTCGGGTCTAATGGAGATGGCCAGCCTCAAAGGCTTCAGGCACTGGCGGCGGCGGGTGGGTCCACGTGCGCCCCGGCCTCTGATTGGTGTCTCCTGGCGAAAATGAATTGACCACTTTCGCATCTGCATCACAACAAAGGAGAACGACCAAAGGGAGCGGGTGAGTCTTGATCAAACACCGTTTCATTTCCCTCCGCCCCAGAACAGAGCGAACAATCTCTCCGCCAAATTGTGTCGCACAATCAAGCATCGACACTTTTCCTCGTTTGAGAACCTGACGTTCTCTGACTTCCGCCTAACGTACACGAGAGACGACGTGCGCTGCCTCGAATCGAACTGGAGCCACGCATAGGGGAAAGAAAACAAGACAGGAGCCAAACTGGTGAGCAAGAGTCCTTTTTTTTTCTTCCTATCTCTTCTTTAGGTTAGTTTCAATATTTTGGCGAAATGATACGCAGCAGCAGTTCCGGCAATCTCACATGGCGCATCGCATTCTATTGTTGTTCTTCTACTTCCCCCTTTTGTGGCCATTGGCGCTGTTTCACCCAGTAGGAGGGGAGCGAGGCTGCGTTTTCGCAAATTCGTTACGCGTGTGCCCAACTTGACCAGGAGTGCTAACCGATTTATGTTTTGTTTCTTTTACGAATAGGCCGACATTGGATCGACATAGCGAACCCCAATCTCATCTAAACGAACGCGGTTGTTGACGTGCTCTCCTCTCCCCTGCTCGTGCGAAACCACCGCATTTTCCCCAACACACAGGAGACGAGAGAAGCCAAAATAAAAAGAGACCTGAGAAAACGATCTAAATTTGTTGATCGATAAAGATATATTTATCGCGACGAGGGAATCTTCTCACAAAAACCGCAATCATGGGTGGCCAAATCTCCAAGGTCATGGGCAAGATCTTCGGATCCAAAGAGATGCGACTGCTGATGCTGGGCCTCGACGCTGCTGGAAAGACCACCATTCTCTACAAGCTCAAGCTCGGGCAGGACGTCACCACCATCCCTACGGTCGGCTTCAACGTCGAGACGGTTACCTACAAGAATGTCAAGTTCAATGTCTGGGATGTCGGCGGCCAGGACAAGATTCGTCCTCTCTGGAGACATTACTTTAGCGGTGAGTCAATTCTCGATACGAGGGAGCACTGCTCTGCTTTGCAACGCGGATGCCATTGCGCCCATCACTCCGTATCTCTCATAAGGGAGACAGACGCTGATCATCTATCCCCGTAGGCACCCAAGGCTTAATCTTCGTGATTGACTCCTCCGACCGCGCGCGAATGGACGAGGCCCGACAGGAATTACACCGAATCATCAACGACCGTGAAATGAAGGACAGCCTGTTGCTCGTCTTTGCCAACAAGCAGGATCTCAAGGAGGGTACGTATTGTCGCGGCATTTCCCCAACCCCCTCCTCCACCGGCTTCTCAAAAAACATACTGACGCCTTATTTCCCTCCTACAGCTTTGAAACCCAACGAAGTTACCGAAGCTCTGCAGCTCTCGAAGCTCAAGGACAAGATCTGGTACGTGGTGCCCAGCTGCGCCACCACCGGTGAGGGCCTGCTAGAGGGTCTGGCCTGGCTCTCCAACAACGTCAAGGCACCTCCTACCCCTGCCAAGAAATAAGCAAAACCCTACGGAACTGGCGGTTTTGGGCCGAGTCTATAGTCCCCGATGGAGTCTTATAACGATGGCGGTCAACTCGACGATTATTCTTTAGGGCTTAGCTCGGCTCGCATCTGTAATTTGCGGGCGATGTTTTTAGTCCGAGTCCGACTTCAGGACCTCTTCGAGCCGAAGTATTATATGATGATAGCCTTGAAACTAGAACAGAGGCAAAAAGAATGCCGTGTTCGCACACAAATTCTACATAGGAGAGAGACAGAGAGGGAGAGAGGTGGGGGTGGAATAATTAGATATATCTAATACGCCGTGGTTGAAACCTTGAGCGGATGCTGTTCGAGAGCAAAGACGGCGCAAGTGAAGATGGCACGAGGAGGTAGAGGAGAAGAAGAAGAACAAGAAGGGCTGGTCTCAAGAACTACTACTGTATACCACCAATTTTTTTTTGCGCTGGGAGGAATTAAATGTACTTACTGGATTTGTTTTTGTTCTGTTTTGGCATTTTTTCATCTCTTGTTTTTGTTTTGCAACGTGCTCAAAAAACTTTGTTTCCACGTTCTCAACCCTTTTGCCTTTTGCAGCTTCTATGTCCTTGATTACCATTGTTTTTTTGGTCATGATATTTACTTTATCCCGCACCCCCAATACCCAAGCTTTCTTTCACTAGGTCCTCTCTAATAAGAGAATTGAAGCAAAAAAAAAAAAGACCTATCAGGGGAAGGAGTACATTTGCTACCTGGTAATATATTATCGTATGTATAAGAAGGGGGCGGTCTAAGAGAAAGAAAGAGGTAACCCTACCTCTGGCAGATTAGTTTGATGAACCATAATGAATGAGAAGCACGGCCCTTTTGTTCATAGTAATATTAATAAAGAAGAAGAAGAACAAGAAGAAATCATTCCTAAGATGCTAGGGTTCATATCAATCAATGAATGGAGGTTTCGTAATATGGTGTCATTGCTTTTTTGTAGGTTCAGTCAAAGGCCATAACCGTAACAGTAGACATCAGTCATCGGCCCTAATCAAAAGAAAGCTTCCGTCTTCCAAGGCGGTGCTAATAATACATGAATGAACAACTAACACGCTATCTTGCCCAACGGCCCCTGCAAATTTCTAGTGCTATCCCCATTTTCCTAGATGAGACCCCTAAACGCCGAGGTATACCAATCGAAGCACAATACAGTACCTGTTTCAACGCTGCCACGTAGCGTGCCATTAACTCCGTATTCAGTCTCTATAAAAATCCCATTTCCTCTGAATCATATCATTTACCCAACGATGCATTCCCGGTAAAAACACAATCTCATACGACGCCTCCAACAATCCAAAGTCTTGGCCCTTCAATCTTCTAGAAGATAAGAATCAGGACGTGGGCCGAATCGAAGGCAGCGACTCTGTTGATAAAGTAGCCAATTTAAACAACAGAAGAAGAGATATATCTACTCCTTCACGCGCTTCGCTGTCCTCAAGAGCGAATCATCAGGGAGACCACTCCGCTTCGTCCCTGGCAAGCTGCTTGTCCGAATATCATTGTCGTCCTGGCTAACGCGGCGGTGGGGGTAGTCGTCCTTGACCCCTTCGAAGCAGTTCGTGCTAACGCGATCACCGGTGCTGAAAAAAGGCATCTGCAGAGCTTGTGCGGCGTTGAGACGCTTGACGGGGTCGTATTCGAGGAGGCCAGCGAGGAGCTTGTAGCCTTCCTGCCCGAGCGAGGCAAGCGCAGGTGTGCCGTTAGGGCCGGTCGAGGCACCAGCACCGGCGCCAGAGTTGTTAGAGATAGTATTGAAGTACCACTTTTCGAGGTTAGAGGTAGAAGGGTAACCACGACTGGAGGACTGGTGATGGCTGTGGTGGTGGTGACTGTGGTGACCGTGGTGGGACATGGCAGACTGCATCGTGCCCAGCTGGGTGTATTCGGGCATGGTGGGAAGCAAGGCCCACCGGTCTTTAGTCGGCATGCCCATGATCTCAACAATCTTTTGCATCTGGTTCCGCTGAAACGGGACCGTCTTCTTGCTATCCATCTTGGCCTCTTCTCCCTTGAATATGGGTCGCAGGGAGAGCAGCTCAGCAAAGATACACCCTATGGCCCACATGTCGATGGCAGGGGTATAGTGATAAGACCCAAGGATGAGCTCCGGTGCGCGGTACCATATGGTCACGACGACCTTATCGCCACTGAATAAGGAGTGTAGGGGTTTATCGAAGCGGCGTGCTAGTCCGAGGTCCCCAATTTTGACTTCGCCGCCAGAGGTAACCATGATATTAGCGGGCTTGAGATCGCGGTGCAGAACCCAGTTTGTGTGCAGGTACTGGCAGCCGTTGAGGAGCTGGAACATGATGCTCTTGACGGTGGCCGGTGGGATTGGGTGACGTGGTTGTTGAGTGTGGAAGTGGATAATCTGCAGTAGGTCGTGCTCGGCATACTCAAACACCATGAAGATGCACTTGTCCTCGAGAATGATTTCCACAAGACGGATAATGTTGGCGTGACGGAGCTCGCTGCACAGGCTCATCTCTCGAATAGCGCTTTGTGATATGCCCGTATAACTGACTTGTTCGCCCTCCTTATCTGGCTTGAACTTTTTGATGGCCACTTCGATGACACCGGGCGCTGCTCCGGCGCCGGTCGAGGCGGGAGCCGCCCCAGCATTGGTTCGAACAACGGCTATACCCCCATTGCCACCTGGGGTCCGGCTGGCGGCTTTGTATACTCGACCGTAAGTTCCACTGCTAATGAATCCGATGATGCGATATCTCTCGGTTACGCGTGCCTTGGGCTGGTAACCGGCTGACTGATCTCGGCCATCTGGAATTAGGCGGTGAGTAGATGTCGATGAAGACGATGAGTAGTATTGCTGTGAGGAAGAGGCAGGGTAGCCAGTGCGCAGCCTCAGAGGCATAGCTAGTGAGGGTAGGAGCGCCTACTTAGGCGGACAGTGTAATGTGTGTGTCTATGAGAGTGAGAGGACAATGAAATGCAGTGAGGTTTGGTGGTAAAATACGTCAAGACCATAAGCACCGAGATCGGGATTAGGTCACTTCCGCCGAAGCCCGTCTTAGCGCATGGAAAATGTTGAATCTCGATCGGGTGAATGTGACATGGAGAAATGGGGAATAATAAGGAAAATTGGGGGTCAGATAAAATAAGACAAAGGGCTGGGGAAATGAAGGGGGAGCCTGGCGCTGCAACGCTGATGCGGGACACGGATGTCTGAGGTCGGTTATCAGAGAGAGGATATCTGGCATCCGGCCGGCGGCAGAGGTTAGAGGCCGCCACCACCTCCTCCGAGACACACGCTCAAATCACCCGACGGCTGGATGATGATGCTGGTTATGATGATGGTGACGATAAGCAGGAGGAGGATGGGGAAGAGAGAGATAGAGAGAGGTCTGGCATGGACTTCAAGGCATGTGTCAGGTAATTAGATATGTGTCGTATGCACATAGTAGATATTAGATGATTACAAAGGGTGGATAAGAGTGGAGAGCTCAAGAGGCAAGGTTGGCATGACAGGGTCTTTGGTCAGGAAGAGCTGGATCGGGACAAATATGGCGCCCCGGCTGGGTAAGGGCAGACAATAGCCTGAAGAGGGAAGAAATCCATGATGCTGTGGGATCGAATCCATCTAGTAGGCTCGCAGTCCGTCCATCTGCAACTAAGCAGGGCCCATAACTAGCAGCCGCCGAGGAGGAGAAACGTCTTGGTGAGATATTTATGAAGATCAAAAAAGCCACTGTTTTTAAAGGGGCAAACAAGAAGAAAAACTAACGTATGCACGCACCTTCAAACGCCGCCTGGACGCTCCGCTTTAGAGACTGTTGACCCCTTGCGCTTCCGATGCCTCCACCTCCGGCAGCCGTTGCGTTGCCGGATCCAGGCCCGGAAGTCCCAGTTGGGGGATTCGTTAGAGGCATCTATATCTCTATTTTAACGATGTGCTGTTCGCTGATGTGCTGTGATGTCTGTCTTGTAGAATCTGGTTGCCGGTGAGGATACTTGTGCTGGCCAATGCCCGCACCTCCCTTGCGTTGAGCCCGTGGTGGTGATGGTGATGTGGGTATGGCTTCTCCAACTTCCAAGCCTCGATCTCAGCCAACAATAAGCAAGATGATGGCTCCCTGCTCCGCTCCCCGTACTCCTGCTCCTGTTGCTGCTGCTGCTGCTGCTGCTGCTGCTATCTCTCTCTGGCGAGTTTGTATGTGCGCTAATTCAGTCAACGATGACAAGTGATCGTCAACGACCCGACGCTCATCGAATCAGACAAACTGACCACCCAGTCTAAGCTCAGATAGATGAATTAGGTCCTCAGCAACCAAGACAAAATCGTCCGATACACCACCAATGGATTGTAGTGTGGAGTCTCTGCTGACTCGTCTCTCTGACGGGCTGGGCTGGCTTCCTCCGGTGCTCTTCGTCTCCTCCGCAGTTGGTCTGTGTTTTGCGTCTCTCTCTTCTTTCTCCTTCTCTTGCGCGCGCCAGCCAATCGTCAAAACAATACGTGGGCCTCTCGCATTCGCGCGTTCTGCGCGTTTCTGTTTGAGGACGATGCAAGGCAATGCCGTGGCTCAGCTGAAGAACTGCCAGGTCCGGCCCGCCTCAACGGGAGCCGCAATACGCGCCACCACCGCGATGATGATGGGACTCCTTCGTCTGCTGTGTGGGTGCAGATTGGCTCGGCCTCGTGGCGATTTCTTGTCGCAGTTGTTTTGGTGAACACAAAAAAGCAAACACGAGCGATCTAGCAGTGGCCGTATTAAACTAGCGGATACTGCGTACATAAGGTGTGGATTGAAAAGACTCCGTCAACCGCCAATTTAGATGGAGGGTTAAAGTTGATCCCAACTCTGTGATATGGATTGTTCCAGCTCTTCAGTTAATCACTGCGGTGGTCGATACCTTGGGGAGGTAGGCACTTCGGCACTGTACCTGCACCTGCACCTGCCCCTGCGCCGCCTTTTTTTTAGATGACTAAGCATATTTGAGGGCATCGACCTTGAAATTTCATGGCTTAGTTCAGTTCATTCATTGTTCTATCTACCAATTTACTTTATTTCTCTGTATTTCTGGTAGTGGTATTGTTACTGCATATCTTCAGTCACATATCGGCCACTGAGAGATCACGGGCCTCGCTGACACATGGGCATCCGCCTTTCAGCACCACATGTCCCACCAATCATATTCAAGAGTGAAACAAACACATCTGAAATAACATCTGAAATAGCATCTGATTTTTATACACCTCTAATCATAATCGTCATCAACCCCCCTTCTTCGACGTCCCGTCATTAGAAACTAGCCTTTTATCGAGGTCCAAGCTTCTCCAGGGCCCGAGCCCCTTGCTCCTCCCATTCTGCCTTGGTCACCCACATGGATTCGTTCTCTGCCATAATGTTGGCCAGTACAGCTCCTCCCAAGAACACCATGTGTCTTCTCCGAGGAGGGTCCTCTATCCGCACCTTGAACTTGCTCAACCGCTCGGGGTTGCCTTGAAGTGCCCGTGTCAGCCATAACTGCTTCAGCTCCTTCTCCAGTCTCGATGGGAGACCGGGGTACATGCTGCTGCCACCTGACAGAACAACCGCCTTGAACAATGACGCTCGAATATCGACATCCGCCGATTGAATAGTGTTGAAGAGAAATTCGCCCAATCCAGGAGACTCGTTGTCCACCAGGTGGGGTTGGAAGAGACATTCGGGAGCTTCAAACCGCTCACTTCCAACACGAATGACGCGGCCATCAGGCAGGGTGTAGTCCTCTACCAGCACCGTTGTGTCCTCACTCAGTCGCTTGTCCAGTTCCAGGTCGTAAGATACGTAGCAAAGCTTCTCCTTAATCTGTCGGACTGTCTCAAAATCGGCGGTTCGGTTAAGAGCATAGCCTCGGCGGAGGAGTAGCTTGATGAGGTTGCGGGTGACGTCTCGGCCAGCGACGTCTAGTCGCTTGGTCAGGTGATTTAGGACCACCGACTCGTATACGGGCACAATGTGGGTGACGCCGTCCCCAGAGTCGACGACAACGCCTGAGCTAAGACCTGTAGAGCTCGCAGAATTAGCAAGATGTTTACACCGACGAACACAACACGGATAGCGAGGGACAGAGATAATGTTTCTGAAGCTCACCTTGCGCGTACAGAGCCAGCACTGCCTGAATAGCAACGTAGACTCCACCAAAGCCATACCTGTCAAACATGACCTCACACATCTTCTCCCGGTTCTTCAAGGGGTTCATCGGTGGCTCCGTCAGCAAAATCTTTTGCCCCTGTGGGTTAACTTGCAGCTTCTCGAAAAACGTGTAGTCCCAAAGGTGCTGCATGTCATCCCAATTCTTGACGATTCCGTTCTCCATGGGATAGCTGATCTGCAACATGGTTCTCGCCGCGGCTGCCTCGTCACCGCACATTATGTCCTTGATCACCACATCGCTGTCCGTCCGTTCCTCAGACCGGATGATCGGTCGACCGACAATGGAGGGATACTGGTGCTCGGGGAAGTTCTGCGCGGCATATCCAACCTTGAGGAAACCGGTACCGCCGTCGAGTACTAGAGAAAGCCGGCGAAGGCGTGGTTAGCAGCAGCACAGATAAGCAACCTGACAGCTCACTCCAAGAGCTGCCAGCTCCAGGGGCGGAGCTCTCATGGAGCTCGGTGTAACGTACCAATAGGAGGAACCATCTTAGCAACAGATCAATTAGCAGCCCAAAAAGAAGGACAGTCGATGTTGGGTGACTATGCGAGAAGCTGGAGGTGACAACGTCTCGCAACTGAGACGATGTGGAGGCGTCGTCAGTGGACTTGGTGTCGACAGTCAGTCTAATGGTGGGGGGAAGCCTCGTGGCTCCATGGCCATTGTCGTCAGAGGTGGCTTAGAGCAGTCACGTGATACCCCGCGAGCCTCCTAGGCGAGAACTCCAAGATGCGATGCTCACAAGAGCTAGGCATCTAGAAGTGTTAAATGGTGCTGATTTGATACGATGATGATAATTCCTTAGCTGCCTATCAACTCCCAGTCTATGTGTAGCTTTGGCGCATCAGCTCGTTGAGTTGCTGGGCTGCGATCATGGCTCAGTCCGACATCGCCCAGCTGGGCAACTCCGTCAATATCCTCCTCCTCAATCCAAACTCCTCAAAATCCATGACCCATGGCATGGAGACGGCGGCCAAGAGAATAACAACCTTGATACCAGTAAAGCTTTCTTCTTAAAAAAATCTCCAATTTTGAGTCAACAGACAGTCGTGCTGACTCGTGTGAGTCTGTTTCAATCGACATATACACGGCTCCTCCGCCTGCACCAGCAAGCATCAACAACAGCGACGATATCAAGGCGAGCACTCAGGTCGTTCTCGGCGATACTTCACTGATTGAGAGGCTAAAGTCTCGAAAACATGATGCTGTTCTCATTGCCTGCTTCAGTGTCCACGGCCTGGTCAAAGAACTCGCCAAGTCACTCAAGACAACCCCTGTAACTGGAATCTTTGAGGCCAGCATCCTAACTGCTCTCTCGCTCGTCCCTGCTGCTCCTACAGATGCCGAGCAATGGGGCATCGTAACCACCGGTGAATTCTGGGAGAAGCACCTTTCCGACGGAGTCGAGTCTTTCCTCGGCCAAGCAGACGCACCGTCTTCGTCCCGGGGCCGCAAGTTCGCCGGTGTCTTCTCTACGGGACTCACAGCAGGCGATTTCCACACCGTCTCTCCTGACGATGTCCAGGGCAGAGTGCAGGAGGCGACCAAGCAGCTCCTCAGCTCCGGCAACATCACTTGCGTCGTCATGGGCTGTGGGGGCATGGTCGGCCTGCAGGATATTATCCGATCTGCTGCCTCCGAGATGTATGGCCAGGACAGAGTTGATGGAGTGTATGTCGTGGACGGTGTCCTGGCTGGCGTACTGCAGCTGCAGCAGACGGTCCTAAGCCGGCGAGTCTTTGGATGAATCACTAAAACGAAGACAGTGGTCGACAGAAGCACGGCGAGAATTGCTCAGGGCCTTGCAGATGCTTCGCTTATCATGTCAAAATCTGTTCAGCGGAGGTGTTGAGTCCGTGTTGCGGTGTGGAAGGGAACTGCACTTGTTGTTATCCGGTGTCCTCTCTGCGTCTGTAAACCTGGTTGTATGTGCAGGTCCTTCACGATGCTTGGTTGGCAAGGCCGTTTGTGTAACAACACCCGCATATGCACGGGGTTCACTCTCCCTCTACTCTCTTCTGCTAGGTTCCTGTTCCTCTCTTCAAGGATAATATGATCCACATCATGATGTATTAACCACTCCTTTGCGTCACAAATGCATCTCGGTTGAGTCGTGTGCCCATAACTCCTTGTCAAATCAGACCGCAACTTCCAGTTACCGTGACTCCGTCCATTGGCCAACTCTTATATACGGTCTCTTCAACTCTTTACATGTTTGTCTCCCGTTACACCAAGGCGGATGGCCTTGCCCGCTTCAAAGCTATTGCTTCCCCCGCGCCATCGATGCGACCATCCTCCTGCCTCGTCCTACCACTAAATAACCCTCTTGTGCATCATCTTCACCTCCCTTGTGTCTGTAGGCCGTCATGGCACAGCCGCTCGTAACCCCAGTTTTGACACATCTTGCCCATGTTCGTATTATACGTGTCCCTCGTCTTCTGGCGGGATGGTCCGTCCATTACACAATAACTCCTATAATAGATCATAGCCAAGCAGCTTCATCATCTAAACCAATGTGTCATCAAATTTATGAACATGAAACAACGTTTGAGGTGCAGCACACCACATGAATGGCGTATGTTGTGTAATAGATGGCGGTTTATGGCAGCCATTCAATTCCTCATACCCCGTTGATGGAATCTACAGCTTTGAAGAAACAGAAAGGCGCGATAACCATCCTCGCAACTTCGTGAGAGAGAGAGAGACTGGGGCTCACTGTGACGCCTTCTTGTTTTGTCTAAGTACACTACGGAATTGGCACCATCCAAGTCTAGTCTGTTCACTCCCATTGTATACCAAAAGTTCCTTCGATCTGTCTCTCATGGTTCAAGACCCATAAGGCGAACTGATGCAGTGCCGAATAATCCAGTATGCGTCAAATAGAGGCTAAACTTCTTAGCTTATTTGAAGCAATCTATTATCCGCCTGCCTTTGTCCACAATTTATGCCACAAAGGGCCAGATTGGTCTCCTCCAAACTAGGTCTCCTTAACAGTGTTGTGGTAGAGTATCATTGACTAATCCATAATCAGATCTCAAAAGCAACATGGCAGATATCATGGCTGCCATCCAAAGAAATTTTGTTGCATGTACATGGACCAGTCCTCAATAATAGTCCCCCTGAAGCATCTTTTTCAGACCTTTTTTTTTTTCAGCCGCCTCTGTTGCTCCTTTGACATCTGTTTGATCAGTTCGTTTTTGCGTCATCCCCGGAGCCCGTCGTCTTTCCTTGTTCTCCTTGTCGCCCATCATATTTTCTGATGAGAAAACAAAACCAATACAAAACATTTTCGTTCTACAGCATTGATATCCACATAAATGGAAACCAACAAGTGAAAAAAATCAAACCCACCAAAAGAAGTCCCAAAAATAGAAATTATGCAATCTGAAAAGACAAGCGGTGTAAAAGAAGAAACCAATCGCTATTAAGATAATGGTAATGTCGGCAAACCCGCAAAGAAGTCCCATAGTGGGATTCATGCAAGTCTAGTAAAGCCGGCCCCCTTTTTTGTAGAAGTCTCTTTCCCAATGATAACAGCCACTAGACGCCTGCAGCAGTGCCTCATCCTCCTCCTTGGGTCGGGATAGTAGTAAGTTTGCCGAGATCCTGATGCACACTGATGGGTGAGGGATGGTGAGATTTGCCGCCATCTCTCAAGCCAAGATCAGCCATCGGAGTGGAAACACGAGGTGGCACACTGGCCGATGCCAATCCTACCACGTGCTGTAGAGGGTCGTCCCGACCCTTGCAGGCGACGCCCGTTATTTTTTTGCAGGATGATTTGCCTCAGCCCTGTGCGTGGCGCTGCTTCTTTGAAAGCGAGGGCGAAAACAACGTGTGGTGACGTTGCGTACCCCCTGGCTGGTCCGACCGTTCGCAAGACGAGGGTGAAAGAGGCAACATTTTCCGAGTCCATAGTCAGGGGGAGGAAGAAATACCAAAAGGTGAAAAAAGGTAACAACAACATCATGAAAACAAAAGTACACACATAACAGACCTAAAATGCAGCAAAATTAGAAAGAAAAAAAAGGCTGAGGCGTGCCAAGCCTTCAAACAAGCATAGAAGACACGGATTTGCGGTCATCGCTGCTTCCACTCATCATATACGGTGAGCGGCTGTGATTCCCTGAGAGATAACTGGCCATGTCACTCGTATACGAGCTGGTATATCGCCGTGTTGTGTCCGTGTATTTGTAGGTAAGTTCGGGGCCGAGTCGGAGTGGCTCATCCACCGCTGAAATACTAGTGTCGGATGACAAAGCTGCATTTGTGCTGCCGGCGTCATTGGTGCGGGAAACTTGAGAGGCCAAAGTCGCGGGATAAGATGTCATTGGAGAGCTGTCGAAGCCGCTGTAGGATGTGGGCGCCTCGGAGAGAGGTCCTGGGGAGGAGCCGCCATTTGATGATTGAGAGGTTTTGCTGTAAGCTGAAGAAATAGACTCTGCCCGGGATGGATGCTGTCCAGCTCTTGCCAGCGGCCGACTGGAGGGAGTAGGGAGCAATCTGTCTCCTGTGTTTAAAGTGTTTGACAGACCGGACGAGACGTTTGAGAATGAGAAGCTGTTTGTATCCGCATTTGAGGTAGAGCGATGGATTAGATTGGCTGATGAAGTGCTGTTGTTGTTGCTATTGTTGTTTCCGTAGCCAAAACTTGGGTCTGATTCAACATACATCAAGTTACTTCCAGACGCCCTGGCTGTGTTCGCACCGTTGGTGTTCATCCGATAGCCCATCATATAGCTATTATCTTGCACAGGCTGGTATGGCTGAGGATACATTGAGTAATCGATGCCTCCATCTTCAGAATATGCGTTTGACCATCCAGACACGGGATAACACTGTTTGCTGTTATAAGCGTAGGCAGAGCTGTTCCTATACGGCAGAGTCTCGCTAGCAGATATGTGTATAGCCTCGGGGTAAGCAGTCATGGA
Source organism: Sphaerostilbella broomeana (assembly GCA_930272545.1). NCBI lineage: Eukaryota > Fungi > Ascomycota > Sordariomycetes > Hypocreales > Hypocreaceae > Sphaerostilbella > Sphaerostilbella broomeana. The sequence goes on along the minus strand of CAKNET010000054.1, from coordinate 100,276 downwards.
TGAGGCGGGAACTGATGTAACGATTGAAGACCCTCGGGCCTGAAAGTTCCGAGCGACATCAAGATTATATGAAAATGATTCGGTCTTCAAGGCCGTTTCATGGGATGAGACCTGTAGAGGAAGATTCTGTCAGCGAGGGAACTTTTCATCTAGGAAGGCATTTGCCACCATCCATACCCTTAGAAACTGACAAGGCTCATAGCCAGCATTTTTGCAGTTATGGCAGGGTTGGCCATTTCCGCTGTCACCGGTACACTTTATCTTTCTCTTACGACACCTCATACACTAAGTACTCGTCAGTCCCATACAGTTGTCTGGTAAACACATCATAGACGCTTCGTCCGAAGAAAAAAAGCGGGAAAGCTCTCATCCAACTCCGCAACGTAAAGGAGGGACATCTTACCGCAACAGCAATCCTTTTCCGCTGACTGGAAGGCTCCTCAGATCCGTCCCTGTCGCTCATCATGCCACCTCGGAGGTCTTGATTGGTATATGTAGGTCGTCTACAAGTTGTATAAGGGGTGTAAGTCGGGGGGATTCCGCCACGAGATGAAGGATACTTTCTGATATCAGTGGAAGAAAACAGGCCTGAAGAAACCATGTTTGGTTCGACGACCTGGTCTTTATACCAACACCCCGCTAGCCGTTTGGTCCAGACTTCGAGTGCAGAGTCGGTTTCAAGATCAACTAAGCAAACCGGTTGATTTTGCAAGGTTGCTCCAGCATCAGATCAGCGGGTGTAGTTTTTGTTCACTTCAGCTCGCTCGTTGACAGTTGGTGTCCTTTTTTTTTTAGGCTCCCGCAAGAGTTGCGGTTGGGTCGGAAGAGGAAGAGGAAGCTGCGCTACTGATTGCTTGTGTTCCCTTGGGCTTCAATATGACTCGATGATGCCAGCACCAAGACAATGAGTATCCGAATTCTTATTGGTATGTCAGTCCCTCAACTCGGAGGTTGTTTGGGAACACGCGGAGGGATGAACAAAAGTAGACGAGGGCGCAAGAGAATCAGCAAGAAAGGGGGAGGGTATGAAATATCATAAGCAACGAGGAATCGAGACGAAGAACCCACCGCCTCGTCAGTCCGTTATACCTCAACCGTATACGCCTTGCCTCGTTCAATTCCATGTCTTTTGTTTGCTGACTCCAGTTCCGATCGATTCATCCAATGATCTACATCCAACGTTTTTTGCCATCCCAGCTCAACAGAACTGCCATCAGTTACTCTCCCTCTCATGCAACTGCTGCCTTCGGTACACAACAGCAGCATAGTTGACAAACTAGTTGTCTGTCATCCCACGAGATATTGCCTCCGCTGAAGAGGCTACGCAAATATGTGGAGATCCACCATAGATGTATCTTGTTCCCCAGCAGCGAGAGGGGCAGAATACTGCGGCTCCGTGCATATAGAATCGCTGTGGCCACATGGCAGTCAGGCCTCTCTGTTTTGTTTCCGATGCAGAAGATAAATAACAAACAGGGTAGGGATCTTGTTGAGCTTTGACAAGCTACTGAATGCGTAGCTTGTTCGGGCCAATCTTGGCCTCAGCTGGTTTTCACAAACGGTCTGAGACCAGGCAATCAGTGCCTCTTATGGGTTCAGATAACCCTATGAAGCCACGATTCGCCTCTAATATCCTCATCTTGAATACTCTTCTGGATGTTCAAGGATCTATGGTGAGATCATCGATCAGGAAACCCCCCAGGGGTCCACATCAAGGGTCTCGTAAGTAACAGGCTGCTAATAGGTTTGTCTGAGCCTATCCGCAGATCTCTTAATCTCAAGGACCCATCGTTCAAGATTCTCAGTTGTAGTCAATTCCCCAACATCCACCTACTTCATTTCAACAGCACACCGGTTGTCGAGCTATCAACACCGCTCATTCTCCCACCCCCATGAATTGAGAAAACAACAACGGGTGTCCCCGAGGACGCAAACACACAAAAATGCGTAGCTAGTTAAATTCTTCTATCACACTGTAGAAAGCAAACTTGCAGCAGCAAATTATGGCGATGTTGCAATGCCTCAGCGGTCTGGCGAGGAGGAGTTGGAGGCACTAGGTTTTCCTTCGTGGAACGCCGCATAACAGCCCGCAGGAGCCAGGCAAATGCCACAGAGTACGGCTACACACGCCCGCAAGGGACTAATGAAGAATGTGCTTAAGTCTTCTTCCTGTCCCACTGCTTGTGTAACCTCATTGTGGCCCCCAGAGGGGGGATAATGGAGAGCCCGTGCATTTACACGACAAGCCTCACAGAGAAAAGAGACACAGGTAAATGGAGCTTCATGGTCAAAAGACGGTCCCTGCACCGCCAAACGGCTAAGTACTCCATCTCATTCTCATGTTTACCAGGGTCATATGGCAGAATCGACGACACGGAGCGCACGTGTCAGAACAAACGGTGGAATATTGCAGTTTGCTACCAAGTTCACAAGAGGCTGGCAAGCTTCCAGAAGCCTCCTCAAGAACTTCCCACGGGGGAAACCAGCGCTATCATGCAATTGAATAGCCCAACACCCCAGGTGCGGGATATGTTTCGAGTTGTTTGGGTTCCTTAGTACCCTCTTCACAAACACGGCTGTACGAGCGAGTCACTGACGACAGCATCGATCGTCCAGTGTTTGCCTTTGCAGAAAATTTTCGTTTTCATCAGCGCTTCTTCTTCACCGACACTAGTACCAGAACCTCGGAAATGGCTGGCTCGAGAATGTGCATTCGTTTCGCAAGTGGCAGAGACCTACATAATCGACCTCACCTCTGCGGACGCTGTGGTCGCATTAAGCTGGCCAGTCTCTGAACTGCTTGGGCACACCACAACCCCCTGCCACCAAGAGATGCTTGTCCATGCATGCCACTTATGAGATGAGCAGGCTTGGAAAACCAGACAAGCATCCAAAGAAAACCACAAACCAGATGTGCAAGGCACCGCGGCGCACGACGCACATAGTACGAAACGGCGCCTTCACGGGGGGGGGTGGAACGGAGATCCGGCTGCAAGTAACTGCCAGAACCCACGAAACGAATAGGAGTCGATGGCGGTGTTCCAGAAGCACCAGAACCCACTACTTCAAATGCCAGGGCACATGGCATCAAGCAGGGCAGACTGAAAATGTGTCGATCATGGCTGCAGAATGCACGCGTGGGCTGAAGGCTGTGTCTGTATCACTCACTCATCGCGTACACCCTATCCCTCCATCCCTCATCTCCAAGACCCAGTGGCGTCCTCAGCACCGCGAAGATGACGAGCGTCCAGCATACTATGCGGAGTGAGCATGAGATGCTACCCCATGTAGAGAGATCGGATATAATGGATTGGCTAGGTCCAGCTGACGATGCTGCTTGGCCATCACCAACCACACTCTGAACAACCTTCTCAGCAGCGGCGGTGAATGTCTTGCATTACCAATGTTTCATACAGGACTTTTGATCATGAGCTTGATTTGATGCATAAAAGGTACGCCAGGCACACACACAACAGGCGGTATCTATTGCCGGAGTCAAACATCTGCTGCACGACTTCTTTGATTGCCTGCCCCTCCCCCCGTTCAGCTGATGAGGCTGTATTTTTATTTTTATTTTCACTTTCAAGGCTCAAGGTATCGCCAGCGATAGTTCAGATCAAGTAGATGGCATGGATATCTTCGGAATCCCCGAACTATCTGCATCATTTAATGCGACGAATGCTGTTTCCGCTGAAGATTGGGATGTTCTGAACACCAGCATAAGCATAGACCGAGACCAACCAAACATACAGACATCAGTCCATCCAGTCATGTGCGTGCTGCGACTAGCAAACAAATACTGCGATCCCCAGTGGGCCAATGCGCTATACAGTAATCAGTGTGACCTAATAGATCCGGAGTTGACGAGATTCTCCCGTCGTTGTCCGGTTTCCCCATGCCAGCGATGGATAGGGACAATACACAGCCCAAGCATCGGATATCCGCCCAAGGTCCAGAGAGAGAAACGTGCTCCCAAGTTCAGGTCCATCTTTGTCTCATATTCAGTGAGGTCCTCGCGAAATCCTCTTATTAAATCGTGTCCTGACGCCAGCCCTGTTGCACAGCAGGAGGGCGAAGAAAGGGGGTGTGTGGGGGTCGGTCATAGGCAAAAGGCTCTGCCACGACTAGAATATCTTCTTGAGTCCACTCCCACTCTGTACGACCGAAATTCGTCTGTAAAGCACATCTACATGCCATTAGGAAGCTCAGCATCCACGGAGACTTTTCTTTTCTTTTCTTTTTTAGTTAATTTGCTTTGGCCACCGCCTCGCTGGTTTGATGGCGGGCAGCGGCCACGCCTTCAACAGCCTCCCGTCACTACGCTGCAAGTTGCCGACGTGTGTAACGTCAAAATTGATAGCGATTGGGCAGCTGGACTACCCAAGGTACCTGGGGGGTATCAATGCCTCGTTACTGAAGAAATGAAGCGGCCAGTAAAGAGACGGTATATCAAGTTGTGAAGAAGAGCGGTCGAGAGTCATCAATTTTTTTTTTCTTATTCAAGAGTGCGAAAATAGAGAGACGGTCAGATCATCAAAAGTACTGGAAAATCTTCACATATTCTGAAAAGGATCAGACAAGCCACATCAACCACTGATCGTTTCCCCTGTTGTGAGAAGATTCGAGGCCATGCTTGAGTAGTGCAGTTGATGCAATGGCATTCGAATCTTGCCTGGTACGAGGACAAACGACCGAAGAACCAGAGCTAGAGAAGCAGCCGCTTCAATGACAGGTTTGCCATTGTTCCACATATTCTAATGAGTTTCACCATTGCTTTTCGCTTCTGGGGAAGATCGAAAAATTCGTGTCACAAACAAAAGGATATACTCATCGAGTAGCGACAGCACAGCTTACCTACCAACCAAAAGACGAATTACACCAATATTCCTCGAATTAGTAACACTCAAGGTGAAGAAAACTTTACACATGCTTCTGCATGGCCGTTGCTTAGTCCAATAAAATTTGAAGCTCTTTTTTTTTGGTTTCTCGTATATATTAATGTCGGTGTTAAGGATAACCAATCGCCTATGTCCTTCCATTCGATTACATGGGGTTACTGGAGACTTCCAAGCATTGTCTTGGTATGACTTGCATTTCAAGACCCGTGCTTCTTGAAAACCAGCATCTATGTGGTCGACTCGAGACGAGGCCACGGGACGCAAACTTCAGCTTAAGGCAAGCTGTCGTGGGGGCGGCGCACGTCCAGTGCCTGGAGTTGAGTGTGGCTAATACTCCTCTTGTAAAATAAACAGATATACTTATGAGTGAGTAGCTATGTGGTTACACCAGCGGGTCCCTTGCAGGCTGCAAAATGGTGGGAGCAGCCGTTGACAGGATATGGGGTATCCTATCGATGATGTTGCCTCCGAATACCACCTGAAAGAAGTCTTTGCTTTTTGACCATGACGGTCAATCTCAACAACATAATGCTCAATGAAAGTTTCTAAGCAGATTCGTACAGGATTGTCCAACTGTAACAGCCGATGGGTAAATGATTGCAATGAGAGCGGAGCATTTAATGGTCACTACACCTTACTATCCGCAGATAAATGCTTGTCATTGGGCGTTAGGTCCACGGCAATCTCAGATGCTGGTGCCGTCGTCTGCGGGGAACCTGTCAAGTCGGACAGCGTTGGCGATGCGGAAGAGGTGCATAGATGGTATGCAGGTAGCCCCTAGGACTTGCCAACGTCATATGGAGATGGAGATAATACTCTCCCTGGCGGTGATAACATGAGAGTCGAGGCATCCAGAGATGAGACTCTCTCTCTCTCTCTCTCTCTCTCTATCTCTCCCAACATTCAATCTCTAAGATATTCGATAAGAGACCCCAACCTACTCGGACTTGTCTTCGAGAGATAGTTTGCACGACCCGGTTAGTGGCAAGAGAGGTCGGCAATTAGGGGTTGACGGAACTGTTGATCCACTAACATGTCCAAAGTGTATATCATTGACATGGCTTGATCAAGTATCCCATCCGTAATCCCGACTCTTGTGGTATATGCCACTTCTCATAGTCAATGCAAATTTCGCTGCATTTTATCCCGCATTACCTTAGTCCCTCTGATCACCAACATCTCAACTTAACAGGAAGATTTCTTCGTCTAGGCCTCATCTCCTTGACCTATACGAATCTTCACGGTGCCGGTCTCGATATCGGTCCCTCTCCCGTTGATCATAGTCTCTATATCTACCCTTATCCCTCCTGTCACGTCGGTCACCATCCCTGCGATCGTGATAGCCATGATCTGGGTCCTTCTTGTCATAGTTCCGATGTATCCGAGGAGGACTCTGGGTCCTACTCCTATCACGATAGTTCCCACGGCGATCTGAATCGCCGTTCCTCAGCCGTGGCTTTTCATCCTTTGGAACATCGTCGCCACCCGTCCTCTGATGACGCCCTTTCATCTCTTCCCTGCCATATACCATGTTGTAGTCCTTGCCAAACCGTCGTTCATCCTCGTCCCTATACTGCCGTCTCTTCTCCAGCTCACGAACTCCGCCCCAGCCCCCCCTAGAAGCCCTCGCCTTGCGCTTATTATTCGTGTCGCTCCTCCACACATCACTGAGTTTGCTAACACTCTGTGAGAAGTCGACATGTATCCTTCGGTCATCGATGAGGACATCCTGCATTTTTGAGTATGCGGTCTCGCAAGATGTCTTTTCTTCATACTCAATGAACGCATACTGCAAGCTATCACCTGTCTTCTGGTCTCGGATAACTTCACAGCTAAGAATCTTTCCGAAGCGGCCAAAGATGAGTTCTAGGTCCTCGTCTTGGGTGACTGGGTTCAGCTTGCAGACAAACAGGACGTTCTCCGGAGGCTTCACCTCAGCAAAGGGCAAATCACCCATCAACTCGAGTGTCAAAGCTTGTGCCCTCGCGTCCCTGTCCCTGCGTCTTCTTTCCAGTTCTTCTTCATCCATATCATCATTCTCGTGAAGTTCGGTCTCATCGGCAATGCGGACTGTCTTCAGTTGCGCGTCGGTCGGCGGCGGACTTGAGCTGGGCTCTCGAAGTTGGGGCGGATCCGGGTACGGGTCATCAAGGATTGCGGTGTGTTTTATTCTAATGTCGACAAAAGGGTATCCCTTGTCATCTACCATGGCCTCATTTATCTTTTCTAGCGCATCGAAGCCCTCAACCACCTTGCCAAAGATAGCGGCCTTGCCGTCAAGGAAATCTGTCTCTTCGCCGAGTGTAATGATAAATTGTGATGCTGCCACTCTAGTATCGGGGTCGGAAGATAGCGGCACTGTGGCCATGCTCACGGTGCCACGCTCCAGGTGCTTAAGTTTAGGATGAAAGACTGCTGGAAATGTCCGCTCGGCCGGGTCGCCTGACAAATGCCCCCATATTGAAGAGCCTCCATCGGATTGTTTCGCCAGAGGGCCAAGGGGATCGCCAGTTTGGAAGGAAAAGTTCTTCTGAACGGAATGGACGGGCGAGAAGTTGTAGTACTTGACTTTGCAAAGCTTCAGGAAGCTATACAAAAAGGGTCAGCATGGTCCGTCGCGGCTTCTCTAGCATTTGCAAGTACTTACTTTTCGCAAAGCTCCGGCGCATGGTCAACTAGCAGGTCGATGACAACATCTCCAACCGTCGTTTCCAGTAGTACGGACATATTTGCTTTAGGGTACTGAGAGCTTCAGATGACGACGCGCAAGGCTACCGTCGTGAAAGCTGCCAGAAGAATGATTTGTTGTGGAGAGCATCCCATGCTAGCACATGCAGTTGCAGCAGCGCTAAAAGAGAGAAAAGGCCCCAACCAGAGTGGGCTAAACTCTTGTGCTCTCTCATTATGTAAGCGAAAAACATGGATGCTCTATGAAGTTCGATGTTAAGCTATATAATTAATAAATGTGAATATCGACAATGATAATTATCAGATTTTGATTTTAATATTGTAATTCATAGAAAAGATCGCCCCGTGCTCGTCTACTCACAGAAGATACATTAAAAGGAATATTTACCGTTAATTGCTATCTATCCATACTTACACTAGGTATTTGCTTAGGTACCTACCAATAGGTAATTAATCACAACGACACCCTTCCTATCCCACGTTATGTGGATCAGGGATGCCACCCCTATTTGTGACGTACGTAAAGACGAGGGCTCACCAAGTCCCTGGACCCTTAAACAGGAACAAATTATGACAGTATGTCACTGAGCAAGATCTATCGAATTCCTAGCATTAGCAAGTAATTTAATAGAAGGCCTAGAAGCCTCGAAGAACGATATGCACGCTCAGACAATGCTATCGTTTCGTAAGCTGCTAGCTACCCTAGAGTTTGACAACTATAAACTTAATTAAGGGGATATAATATGCTGACGCCAAAAATAGACGCATTGCAAAGCCCCATCCCATTAATTGAATTGAAAATTGCTTATGTTCCATAATTTCCATCAGATTGATTCCGATCTGCGCTTTTGGATTCGTATACGTCACGTCACGTCCAATAGTAAGCTGCCTAAGCAAGACACAGTTGGTAATGGTGAATATCATGGAAAAAAAGTCCACTGTAAGTGGACCATAAAATATATTTCTGATATTGCGAAGTCCTTCGCTGGTTATGCGTCCCATGCTCCGCTATCTGCTGGAGGGGCGAGTTAAAAAGAAAAGTAACAAAAGCGGAAGAAGAAGAAGAAGAAGCAAAATATGTACAATTGAATGCATGCTGCATGCAAGGCAAAATGATAACGCTCAAAAGACGGCATGCAAGCCGCCAAAGACCCAAAAGAAAACACAGGGGCAGGACTTGAAGAGAAAGAAAAGGAAGAATAAAAAGTTGTCCATTGCCCACTTTTGTGTCCCATCAATGTCAAATACTCCTGTTCCATCGCCACCACTGTCCCAGGTGCCAATGCATTTTCCCTAGTACTAATCACTGAATCGAAAGTCGAAAAAGAAGTCAACGCCGCTTGACCATGCAAGATGAGTAGAGGAAAAAGAAAGTGAACAAAAAGATATGCGTGATGATTGCGCGGCGCAGGGTGTTGGCCTGGGAGGATAGATAACGGCGGGGCGCCGTTTCTCAATTCCCCACAAGAGTATTTTCCTTTTCTCTCCCCTGCTTTAATGTATGCCAGGGGAGCTTCTCCTCCGTCGTCCTGATCGGAGTTCTTTCTCGGTTTCCATCAGTCGGGTCTGAGCCCACATACGCGTCGTGATGTCATTGCGCACGGTATCGCAGTTGAGCAGCTCCGTCAAGGCCCGCTTGATACTCTCATTGACGTCAACGAGACGCTGCTCCTCTGCAGATATCTTGTAGATGGTTTCTTCATCGACGATGGTGCCGAGAGTATCTGGCTCCTCCCAACCACTGCAGCGAGCATGCGCTCGGGAGGACCTGCGCTGCCCGGAGCGAGAGTGTCTCTTGGGGGAGACGGAGGGTGCAGTCATAGAGGAGCGAATCGGTGAAGTTGCAGGCGAGGAAGTAGTAGATGCAGTGCTCGTCGAAAACTTTCGGGGGCGGATCTGCTCAAGGTTGTTGCATAGTTGCTGGTGTTGCTCCTGCAGAAGCATGTACTTTTGCAGGGCGAAGCCATAGTTGTGGCCGATTTCCAAATCCATAGTCATCTTGTTCGTCTTCAGCGGCTGCACCGGTATGGTCGAGGTATTGTTCTTGTTCCAAGCTGTGACGAAACCATCGGACACGAGCGACGGGATATTTGGGGTGAAAGACTGCTCCTGAGGTTTAAAAGAATCGAAGTAGGTTGACGACGATATCGAAGTCGAAATCGCAGGGGATGACTTGGACTAGGTACAGTAGGTGGTCTGGGGTTGTCGGCGGTGGTAAGCGGTGATTGGGATGTGTTTGATTTGATTTGGTTTGGTTTGGTTCGTCCACTGCTATGCTGTGCCTTGTTCCTTGCTGTTCGACAGGGGCTTTATTGAGAGATATTAAAGAGATGATGGCCCAGGGTAATTACAGGCCGGTACGTATCGAGTTTCGAAGGCAACGAACGACAAGAGGATTGCTTGCGCTTGCCCGAGCGTAACGTTTCGCTGGGGTGAGTTGAGGTGGTTAATGATTTCCGGGCCAGGTCTCAGTGTTTTTGATCCGGGGGTTCAATGTAAATAATAATAATATTATTAACGTGGTGTTGAAGCAAAAAGTTGAAGAAGAAAAAACGTGACGGTCCCAGATAGAGGGTTTGGATTAATGAGACAACGGGAGATTGTTTTATCGTGGGAATGGCCAGCAGTTATGAAACAAAGCGTTGGCTTGGAGCGTGGGTGGGCGAGCAAGCTGCTTTCAGGAGATGGTGGTCCGACGCTATGAGACGCGATACAACGTCTGGAGTATTACCTGCCGGGAGGTACCTCGACGCTTGTGTGCCAAAGTGGTAATAATAACTTTTGATGAACCTGGGACGAAGGGGTGGAGTCGAAACTAAAGTGCTACTATGGAGAAAATCGATAAAAACTGGAGCTGAGGAGATGGGATGACCCTCAAGTAGTCGTAAGCCTGCCAACTCGGGAAGTTGAACACACCAACTTGGAGCACCCAAATCGAGCCGGTGTGCATACGGTTCGTAACGCTCGTAATAATAAATCAGGGCTTCAAAAAAATCAAAATAAAATAAAATAAATACCCGACGAGAATTTCGAGCGGGTGAGGGGGCGGCGGGTGGCGCTGGTGTATCTTTCGGTTCGCAATCAGTTGCCAGGATTTGCCAATGCAAGATAACAACCGCAGCCAACTATACGGAGTAGAGCGGTTTGCCTGAGCCTGTAGTGGCTGAGAAGCAAGCTGAGTAGGGGGGGAGCCAAAGCTGCTCCAACCACCAGTGGCTTCAGGTCTAGGTCCAAAGCTGGGCTGGGCTGGTTCTAGTCTATACGCCGGTCTGCACTGTGGCACCACCGCCCAGCTTGTCGCCTGAATCTCTTGGGCGCCAAAAGGCAATGGAGCTTGAGCTCGAACGTCTTGGCGCAGCTAATGTTAAGGTTCTGGAGCCTGGGCGAACCAGGTCGCCAATGGTCGTGATGGAGGGCTGGCGGTTGGGCGGATGGCGACAATGGAGTCGCTGCAAAGGGCGGAGGGGGGAAACAAGCGGCAAACGGTGGGAGACTCTGGCTGGCAAGGACGATGATGATGCCGACGACTTCCGGAGAAGACGGTCTTGGTGTTTACTCGGAGCTGGCCGATGGCGGTAGGCTCTGACCTTTTTTTTTTTTTGCCCCCCAGCTCTCAAGGATGATACCGACGATTCTCGTTGTTCGATTCTGCCTCTTCCCATTGATCGTTTTTGTATCAATAAAAATGAATGACCTGGTCCGAACCAATTGAAGTGGAGAGCTCAGGGGTGCTAATTAATATGCCTGTCATGGCCACGCAATTGGAATTCAAAATGTGCTGCTGGCCACTGCTGTTGGAGAGGAGGCGACCCTGCGGACACTGGGAGCAATGTCCGTTCTCCTCGCCAAATATATCTGCGGTTTGCATGGCATGCAGCAACAGTCCTAGCGGGTTGGCTGGGGCAGGCAGACGGAATGTGCTCATCTAAGAAAACACTGCGCCGCTTTGGTATGTGTGTGTGTGTGTGTGTGTGTGTGTGTGTGCGTGTGTAACACGGAGAACGTGGTCGTATCAGGACGCTTCATGGGGTCAAGGAATTCAAAACCCTGCGCCCAAGAAACGCAGCACAATGGCCCAACACGGAAGGCGTGTGTTCCTTGATTTGATTGCGCTCTGTATCTTTCTGTGCCGCTGGGAACGAACCTCATGATTACGCCACTTTCCTCCCAGCATACGGTATTTGGCTCCGGATACCTTGTCGTCGGTTGATATGCAATGCTAGAATGCATTGGGCTGACTCGCTTGATGACCTACCGACCTGGGTATGAGATTTCAAGGCTAAAATCAGACCCGGCCGGTTGATAACGGCCGGATGCTCCGTGTGAAGAGCGGAGAAATGGACAAAGTGCCGTCTCCATCCAGAGCGCTAAGATCGACCACGTTGCAGTGGCACTTGTAAAAGCCATGCCATATACCTTCTGCTTGTGTGTGCCAGACCCGCGAGAGATCTACAAAAATTTCCAGAAGAACGTCTGTCTTGAGCCGTGTCTTTTTTGAACTGAGCGCAATGAGTCCCCATTCAATAAAGCCGATCACCTCAGATGCGGCAGGTTGTCAAAGGCTGGTGGTCGGGCCGCGAGAGAATCAATTTAGATAAGGTGGCCTAAGTGACCGTGATGTTGCAATTGGGACTCCATCACTGCGCAATCAGCATCATGAAGCCTTCCCCGTGCATGAAGCATGATTGAGCAGAGCTATTATACTGTGCATGGTTGCGACCATGATAAGTTCTCATCCCTTCTTGGTGTGATTGGCCAGCCAGGGACCAGGAAAAAACAGGACCACAAGGATAGAAGAGAAAAGGCCAACATGCGGGCCTGCAAAAGCTTATCAACTTGATCCCTTGGCGGTGGCAAGCTGACAATCTTGATGAATGCCTACTAGGTCACGCAAGTCACACTTGCCAGGCACATCGTGACGCCTTGCCGATCAGCGATGATCATTCACCAACGTGGACTCGTTGCAAGGCCTAAGTTGATTGAATCAATCAAATCAACCAAACTTTGTGCCCTTGCAGACGAAACGAAAGAATGTGCGGGTTACCATCCATGAGTCGTGATTAAAAAAAAAACTATACATCTCGTCAGATACTCACGATACCTGACGTCTTCACAACTCCACTGAACAATCGACAGGCTCAAACGCGGAGACAACACCTGCTACTCACACTTCTCGATTGAATAAGAGAAACGGCAAAGACAAAGACATCTGACGAAGGAATGATGAAAGAGGGCGCGCGGCCTGAGGGATCCTCGCTTCTCCGCGGCACGTAGGGTTGCCTATTTGCCAGTCCTAGGCTTCCCCGCAGACTCAGGCTCCTTCTGCTCCCCTCGATTAAAACGCACAGATGGCGGCGACTCCTCACGATACAGTAATGGATATGACGGCTCAGCCATTTCGACAACCTCCTATCAGTTAACACTTTTTTATTATTAGATTTGCTGTGTACTGCCAGTCTGGCCAGGTTACCTGTGGCTTGCATATGAACTGACTGTATTGTGACTGTGATTTTTACGGCATCAAGACACTGAGATCAACAATAGTCTCAGCCTGACTGTCTGACATATTTCTCATACCGTGTCTTCCTCCATGTTTCTTCCTCCATGACTTCATCAGCAGGTTTCCGGGACTTCCCCCGCATTCCTATGGACGAAGGTTGAAGTTTGTTTGAAACACTAATATTTGGGAGCCGCACAGCCGCGTAAACCACTAGGTGAATTCATGACTAATAATAGTTGCTCAGAGTTAAGTGGCAGTGGTCACGATGACCTTTCGTCAACATAAGACATATAGCTTATGGTCCAGTCGAATGCCAACTCTAGCTCTCGCTAGCCTACCCTAAAGAGATGTCCTCTGAGCATAGCAGCATTCGGCTTATGCTAATAATCCAATTTGCGCATTTTCTCTTGAATGGATAGAACATTGCTGATTTCAATTACAGTGTGGTACATGTCGTTTGGCACCAACCCTAGATACCTTGCTGGTTCATGCGCCTCCTTGGCAGTACATCTGATGGAAACATTTATGCCCAACCAATGGCTTGCCATTTGAACCTCAGGACTGAAATACCTTACAGATTCTAATGGCAACTTTATCATCGTAAAATGGCCCGTCCTGTTGATACCGTATCGGTATATCAAATGGTAAATCCATAATCTCAAGATGGTTCAGCTGACACTTGTCCAAGAAGACTTGAAATGTCTCTAATCTTCGCTGTGCTGCTGCAATGATGACCTCGACTCGGGGATGTAGTTCAAAGAGCTCTAAAATGGTGACGACGAGAGATGGGATGACACTTGAGTCTTACGTGATATCAGCTCCTAGTACAACATCAATAGGACGGTCGCAATTCCAATGCTGTTCGCCCGCCTGCATAAGCGCGCGGCCCCATTCTAGGCCCCTCACGGCTATGCTGTGAGAATCCTGGAGCTGGTTAAGAGAGATGTTCTCGGGAAGGTTATTGACGACGTCGTCAGATCCATCGGATGCCATAACATGACTTGAACGCAAGTATTTGACACAGAGGATAGACAAGTACCCGGTTCCTGAGCCTAGCTCCAAAATACGTTTGCCAGATACAATGCTGGGATTGCGGCACAAGAATTGGCCCAAGTGAAGTGCGGCTTCCCAGGTTCGAAAGCCGGTGGTTCCGCCTGCGGATATCAAGGAACGATTCTCCAATAACCTTATACGAGCCTCATGATGTGGTAATGATGCGATATGGTAGACTACATGGTATCTCTGCTGCATTGTATCGGCTTCGTTGGGACTTGGTGAGGAGAGGAGGCTAGACAGATATGACATAAGGTCATCAGATACTGCCTGCTCCAAGGTCAGAAGAACCTGGCACAGATTTGGGACTTGTCGGCATGCTGGATCTTAATCCATATCACGCGACTTACATGTTCATCCCAGTCATCGATGCCAGCCTCGATACGCGCGATGAGCTCCTTGAGCTTTCTCGCTTGATATCTGATATGACGGCTGTCATGAGAGAGGGACTCGTCGGCAAAAAGCACTGAAAAGATGGCGTCCTGCACCTCAGGAAGCCGCAAATACCGATCTTCTGGGAAGTCCAGATTTTGTTCCAACTGTAGATACTGGTGGCAGAAGCGATAGACTTGTCTCTTCCACGGCTGCTCCATGGTTAATGAGAAGCCAATGCATCATGTCATGTCTTAGGACACGAGGATGTCGATGAAATCTTAGAGGGATGGACAAACCTACACATCCGTTTCTCTCAGCGAGAGATTGTAGACAAACATTCGATGAGATTTATCCCCCACATGAGACCCCCTCATCTGCTCTGTTCATCTTTACTCCAATATGTCGTGGTGATGGAGGCAGTGTGGATCACACGACCAATCACCCTTGGAATAAGGCCGTAATTTAGCCGGACAGCTACTCACGTGATGACACAAGAAATGCATGGCCAAATATTTTTTCTCACCAACCAACAGGCTTCTACTTGCTTACCTAACGCACGAATCCCTGCAATTTTCTTAGGGTTGGGACCCAGCCTAAGCGACACTACTGGTGCTCGGAATTTTCGCTGCCCCGGTTTAGTTTTGCAGTGAGCCCTTCCTCCCACGACCCGACCACGACGCCAACCGCCCGAGTCTCTCCTTCGACATTCTCCCAGAGACACATCACAACACCGCAAACATGGCGGACAACGACGCTCCCGTTACTCTGCGAACTCGCAAGTTCATCCGAAACCCCCTGCTGGGCCGCAAGCAGATGGTGGTGTGAGTGCAACTAATACCTTTACCCGCGTCGAGATGCACACCACGAAGTCTCCATCCCTTCCATTGAGAATCGAACATCGCCATCCATCCCAGCGCAAATAAGAGTTTTTTTACGTCGAATGTTATTCAACATATTAACTGCTCCTTATCCGCTGTGGAATTGGAGGCGATTTCGACTTGATTGAAAGTTGGCTGTGGGAAAGCAATGGGACAGAAATAGTTGAAGATGAGGGAGAATTTGGGCTGATCTTGTTGAACGCATAGTGACATCCTCCACCCTGGCCGTGCCAACATCTCCAAGTCTGAACTGAGCGAGAAGCTCGGCAGCTTGTACAAGGCCTCCAAGGAGCAGGTCCAGGTCTTTGGCCTGCGTACCCACTTCGGTGGTGGCAAGACCACTGGCTTCGCTCTCATCTACGATTCCCCCGAGGCCCTCAAGAAGTTCGAGCCCAAGTACCGATTGATCAGAATTGGCCTCGCTACCAAGCCCGAGCGTGCCAGCAGACAACAGCGTATGTTTGCTCTCCACCTAACCCTCGGCAACTTTTGTTTTCTCTCTTCTCTCTGGCGATGGATTTGGTGGCTGACGTAACTTAAAATACAGGCAAGCAGCGCAAGAACCGACAAAAGACCCTGCGCGGCACAGCAAAGGTCAAGGGTGCCAAGGCGAAGAAGGAGAAATAAACGCACAACCATTTTTCTTATCAGACGGGTTGCTTGCTGGGGGTCTGGAAAGGTTCGGGGGTTGGAGCTCTGTGGTAGTGGGCATTTTGCGCACCTGCGAGTGCTGCGGCTTTTTTCTCGGCATAACATGAACTTTGTCGATGAACCTCTAGAAAACGGCTGGAGGGGGGGTTGAATGGCGGCGGCTCGGCTTCCATGGTCTGCCTTCGATACACTAGCATGAAATCAACGGTGTTTTCGGGTTTCGGTCCAAATGATGCGTTTCTTCTTGGTCCAAGGCATTTGTGTCCGTGTTGGATGAGGTTATGACCAATGAATCAGTGGGCAATTCAAAAGTTCAAAAGATTCAAGACTTGCTGGTCTTTTGCCATCATCGTAAGCAAGTGTCGTAAACTAGTCTGCCTCGACACAATTTTGCGTACTATGATTTTGGTGTAAAGCTCAGCAACAAGCCGCAGCCGTACAGTTGTCTCCAGACGAAATTCAACACCAAAGTCGTAAACCCCACAATGGAATAACACAAGACTACAATTAAACAAAGCAACACCATATATAACCTTACTTTTGCTCTCACCCAACCACTCCAAAACGTCTCTTCCCTCCCAAGCATAACAACAACTCCCACATCCTAGTCGTCTAGCTTGTTCAACGCCTCCTGCAAGGTACTCCCCGTCAACCGGTCATAAACCTCTAAATACCGCGCCTTTGTCTTCTCCACCACCTCAGGAGGCATTTCTACATCCTGCTTTCCCTTCTGCACATACACGATTAGCATGTATGTAAAACCAGAGCTAGGTAAAGTTTTCGAGATTCAAAGGAGAAGGGATATTGAGTGCGTACCAGGCCGTTTTCTGTTAACCAGTTTCTGAGGACCTGCTTATCGACTGTATATTGTTAATGATGTGATTCTGTAATAGGCCAAACCGTAATTTTATCTCGAGGAAAAGTGACGCTTGACACTACATCTAGAAAGGGATATGCTGTGTACGTACAGGAGTCTTGGTCGCGTCCAACTATGATCGTGTTAGCCCTTACTTCATCTTCGAATATATCTGGCACTGAGTCTATATATGGCAGAAACACATACCTTGGTAATCATCCCTACTCCAGAACCGCGAGGAGTCAGGCCTGAGCATTCCGGCGTCAGCATTACACCCATAAATACTAGAGGTATTTCAACGCTCAAGCCAGAGGCAATAGCAACAGTAACATACGTTAGAACTTCATCCACGAGGTAAATCTCGTCTGTTTCTTCATCCAATCCAAACTCGAACTTGGTATCCGCCTACGCAAGATAAATCAGTAAGTTTCCCAGCACAGTCACCTAGTGCCACCCACAGAGCAGACACCATCGTCTACATCCTGCGAGAAGAAGAAGAAAGAAAAAACATCGACTTACAATGATTATGCCATGCTCCTCAGCATATGCAGCCCCTGCCCGATAGCACGCAAGTGCCAGCTCTTCAATCCGCGCGGCATACTTGTCACCTACAATCTTCCTCGCCTCAGCCGGAGAGATGTTGACGTCCTTTTCGCCAAGTTCTGCCTTAGTGGACGGCGTGTAGATGGGCTGAGGAAGGCGTTCGCAGCGCTTGAGGCCAGGAACTTGCGGGAGGCCGTGAATGGTCTGGCTCTTTTCGTATCTGTGAAGTCGTTAGAAGGATTACTGTTGCAATACTCGGAGGTTGGAGACTGACTCTGCCCAGGCACTTCCTGTGACGTAGCCGCGGACTAATAACTAGATATTAGAGTCTTTTCTTTTTAAAAAAATGCTCTTGGTATTGCAATGACAGACATACCAATTGCTTCAATGGGGAAGATTTTCAGTCGACTGGCATAAGAACGATTGTCAGTTTCTCAGTCCCACAGATGGAAAAAACAAAAACAAAAAAAACACTTCGTCGTTTGCCTTAAAAAAGGCCCAAATAAGGACAGAAGACTATGAATCCAAGCCACAACAGCACAACATACCGCACAGTCATCGACCGTCCCCGAAGCATGCTTCTCTCCTCAGGACTCACCACCCCCGGTGCAGGCGGTGGAGTGAGACTAATAAAATGATGCTTCAAGCCCGGCACTCTCGATGCGAGCACCTCGAACCACTTGGCTGATAGGAGAGTCAAGATGTTGGCTTTTGAGGATATACCGTTCTGTCGAGGGAAGATGTTAGCTTTGGTTTGGGGATCTCTATTTACATTTTACTGATTTTCAAGAAGGGGAGAGAGTTGAAGTAAAACGCAATCACTGACCTTGAGAATCACATCATAGGCACTTATACGATCTAATCACCATCAGATTAGATTCGCTTCTATAGAAGTGACAGGGGGGGGGGGGACATTTCACAACAGACATACCAGACGTGACAAAGAGCAATGTACGCTCATCCGGCAGGGCAAACAGGTCCCTACGCAGCCACGCGTCAGAAAATATCTCAAGAATCATCATCCATCACTCAAAAAAAAAAAAAAAAAAAAAAAAAAAAGACTCCTATGCAGGTGGAAGAATGGCGCAACCTCGAAACTCATAGGATGATAAAAAGCGTAAAATCTTCAATGCAATACATCGTAAGTTCATACCTGACTTTTCCTTGGGACAATCGAGGAAGAGAGCTCAGAGTAATCGAAGTGAGTGCCTCAGACGCCATCTTTACTGCCGTTATGTTATGTTATGTTATGTTATGTTTGTATTCTTCTCTTCACAAACTTGTATGACTTGTCTGGGTAGGGGACGGGATATATAGGACCGGCTCCGCTCACGGCAATGTCTTGCCTCAGATTTTCAACACCAGCAACGGTGATACCTCAGAAGTTGCGAAACGCGTGTTCTATTTGCGTTTGATAAGACCAAAGAGCTTGTCTTCAAAATAAAACAGATTCAAAGGAAATCGCGCAAGTAAAACCCTCGCAATAAAACAGCCGCGAAAAAAGCTTTGTGACGTAGGCAGCGAAAAAAAAAATAGTTTCTAAAAGCCGGCGCCGGAGACGGATGTGCGTGGCTTGACCTCCGGCTTTTAGCCACTGTGGCGTTTGAAATGTCTAATGCCATGCTTTGCTCTCTCTTTAACCATGTTCTCATTGTAATCATTCACAAGTTGACAAATACTTAGTAGTGTGCTAAACAGGCCATATGGTAGGGTAACTACAGACCGAATGATCGCTTGTGTGTTTTTATATGCATGTACTCCCTTGTATATTTCGTCTCAAAAAGCGAGGTGTATATGTATCATCGTAGATCCTGCTACTTCAGTCATCACAACTTCTCCTTCGCCGACGCATCAATTTCACAAAACGCTTTAAACGTCGTAAACTCCTCCTCCTCACCCACTGCGGATTCTAATACAAGCTTAGCCGTAGCCCCCACAAAGTAGCAATATCCCTCCTTCATCTCCTGCTTTGTAGGCCCTACGGCAATAGTACCCTTGCCGTTTGTGCATATAATGATGCTGGGTCCATCAAGTGATTCAAATGTAGCTTTGGAACCATCACCTCGCAACAGGGTGCGCACGACGGCAAACTCCTCGATGGGGGGATCGTAGAGAACAACAGCTGAGCCAGAGCTATAGGCGGTGCGGTTAAGGGTTGCATATGGGTAATCTGTAGGGGCCATCTTCTGCTCGTCAATAGGCGCATAGTTGTACGTGAGCATGTCGACGAGTGTGGACACATCCTTGAACTTGGGAGTCAAGCCAGCGCGGACAACATTGTCGGATGCGGCCATGCATTCGATAATATCGCCCGAGATGTACGCATGGATGTCATCGGCAACGAGGAAGAGAGCCTCACCCGGCTGCAAGGTGACAAAGTTGAGGAAAAAGAGCACAAAGACGCCAATATCGGCACCAAATTCACCGTGCAGGCGTGTGACAAGCTCAGCGAGGACTTCTCCTCTTGTGGAAGCGACGCCGCCACTGGCAAAGTTCTCGCCTTCAGACTTGGCAAGTCCGACAATGGCAGAAACCTCCTTGGCGATGGCATCAGAGGAGGCAGCCATGAGACCACCAAATGCCTTTTGCAGGGCTTTTTTCTTTGCAGCTTCTTCGCCGCCCTCTTCCTTTGCAGCCCGAATAAACTGCGAGGCATTGTCCTCGCCAACAAGCCTTCTCAGCGGTGCCAATGACTCGAGGAAATGCGCGATCTCCGCCAAGGGCCGGAAACCACAGAGCCCCTCAAAGGGGGTAATAGCAATAGCCATTTCGGGCTTGTGGTTGTCATCGGGGTAGTTCTTCGGATCTCTCGCATGGAGCTGCTCCGCAAGCTTCTTGTTGGGATGGGCCTGGATGGACAAGGCCTTGTTGATGGAGAGAACTTTGAAGAGAAACGGCAGCTTCGCGCCGTACTTGGCCGCAATAGTCTGGGAGAGGAGGGCTTCGTTGTCGGAGAAGAGGTCGAGGAGGGTGCGGCCGGTCTGGATGTCTTTGGAGGGGTTGGAGGGGTGAGTGCCCATCCATAGCTGTTGCGTTGATGACGATGACGATGGTTAGCTATGAGTCCTCACAAAGAGTGATTCCTTTGCCACCCTCTTCGAATTCTAGTGAGCGTTACCTCAGCATAAGGCTTATCAGATTGAATCGAAAGCTCCTCAGAGGGCGTTGTCGCGGCGGCAAATCGTGCGGCGGCGGAATCGTGGCCCTTTTTGCCCCATTCGTACGAGTTGACGCCGCACTGGAGCCGAATTAGGGGAACTTGCATTGCGAAGAATAAGAACAGCGGCGGAGGGTGAGATTCGAGGAATGAGAATGAGGGGGTAGAACCGGATCCGCAACAGGCCTATATAGACCTGACAGACTCTCCAAATTCGATGATGACAGCCTCTGCAGATCCGGGAAGATATAGCAATGCAGCTGCTTTGTGTTGCAGAATCTGAAAGCGCGGCGGCAGCAGCAGCAGCTCTAAAATCAAGCTTGCGGGAAGGTCGATTGAAGATCTTTGGAAGCTTCCGAGTTTCCTGGCAGGCTGAATTACCCCGCTGTCTCCACCAGCAGCCACTAGCAGGCTGGAACCCCGCCACATGCTAAAAATCGAGATGCGATGGAACCTCGAGTTTTGCTATGTGTGTCTTGGGCATAATAATTATAGGGCTCTCAGGTAGTATCTATTGAACGTGATGTAATAATAATGATAATAATGAATATAGTGCACATAATTTGGGCCACGTGTAACAATACCAATACTCGGAAACTAAAAACCTGTTAAAAAAAAGAATAGGGGAAAAAAAATAAAAAATTGTCATAGGTATATTGGCGGTCATGAATCATCATCTGCGTGAAACAACCCAGCAAACCAAAACATCGTGGCAGCCCAATCCATCCTCATCAACATCATCGTCATATCAAAGCCCAAAACTCCTTGAACCGCCGTAGTTTCAATTTTTCTTGCTCCCTGTTGTCGTGAAACACCCGGTATTATCGCCATCCCAGAACTCCACCATAAACAAAACCCTTGAAACCTATACCATACCATAGCCAGACTTTAAAAAAAAAAAAAGAAAACCTGTGATACCCAAAAGAAAGAAAGAAACCAACAAACTAAGGGTTTTTTTTGCCTGCATTAAAAAAAAAAAGGACACCCCAAACCTTAGAATCATAACCAAATCACCAAAATGAGCACAGAAAAATCCAAAGTGGTTTCACAGCAACCCCCAGGCAAATATCCCAGCCAGACAACTCACCAGCGCCAGCACGACTCGCACATCCGACTTCGTCGTCGGCCCATCGGCCTTGACCACAGGCACATGCCATCCGCAGTGCTCCATGCCACCGATGGTGTCGCAGGTATAAAAGGTTGTCATGTGGTACCCCATCTCGGCCAGCTCAGCGTCCTGGTCGGGCGGCGGCGTCACGATGGGGGTGTAAGGCGGAGGGGATGCTGCTGCTGCTGCTGCTGCTGCCGCTGGATCTCCCGCTGGATCGGGCTGCGCTGAAGTCGGCACCTCAGTAGGAATAAGACCGCTTCCGCCGTTATTGTTTTCTTGGTCCTTGACGAGTATATTGTAAATGGTTGAGGATTCAAAATCAGTGTCCTCGACGTAATTGTCACGAGGAGAAAAAGACAAAGTAGACGATGTCGATGTCGATGTCGATGTCGATGTCGATGACGATGATGTTGCAGCTGTGGGCTGTGGAGTAGCGGCCCCAGGTAGAGATCGCTGGTGATTCGCAAAGACGGCGTCTCCCCCCACTACAGATGCTCGATTTCGTGACGGCGAGAGTGTGCAGCTCGTCGGAGTATGGTGATAATCTGTGGGAGACGGCGTAGCAGGAAGAGCAGAGGTTGAACAAGTCAAGAAGCCGAGGAGGAAGAAGAGGAGGACCAGACGTCGTTGAAGTAGGGCGGCGGCGGCGGCGGTGGTGGTGGTGCAGGCACTCCAGCTGGCCTTGTCTTGGTGTCGCATGACAATGGGAAGACCAAAAGCGCCTGCAGCAGCGGCGGCGGCGGCGGCGCCAGCTGTAACAGCATCCCTGACAGGCGCTGTAGTTGGGGCCACAGCGGTTCCAGCGGTGTAGTGACTTTGCTGCCGCTCCCGCCGTCCGGCATCATGTCCCTTCTTCGACAACATGGTCAAACTTTGCCCCGACGCTTATTGCTTATTCCTATTTATTAGTCTCACGTCAAATTCGGCCCTCCCCAGTTCAGCCTGCCTAGGCGGCTTATTAGAGTTATGCTATCAATTTTAGAATTTTCTTCCTTTTTTTTAGCCGTCTCTGCAAGTGATGCTTGGCTCTTTGTTTCGGCTGCTGCTGGGCTTGGGTGACTTGGCGGGCTTCGTTGGGGGCGCTCTCAGTGGGCTGTAGGCTTGCCTTTCAGTGCGTAAGTGAGGACGGGACCTGCCCCTCTCCACTGTGATGTGATTGATTTAGTGGGTGGTGATGTAATCGATGTAGAAGAAAGACAAAAGAGGGTATCATAGAATAGAAATTGTAAAGAAACAGTGATAAATAAGAGAAGAAAAACAACTATATATTAGGGAGAAAAAAAAAGAAGGATAACATCTCGTGCCTGACAGATGTCACCTAGTTTGCCTGCCCAAAGAAAATCAACCCAATTGCGCTCAACGTCCTGGTCAAGCAAACAAGCACACGAGGTTGGACAAGAGTTTCCCATCTCAACAACCTCTTTTTATACAGCCGGGCTCTCCTTTCTGTCTTTATCGTCTTCCATCCATCCATCCATCCATCTATTCTAAAGGACCAAGATAAAACGAAGAACCTCATCCAACTGCCTTTAGCAAACCAAATACAACGACGGGGATCTTCCCTTCAAAACCACCACTCCACGCCTCACAACTGCAGACACACTGACACTACGGAGTAATACACTGCAGACAGACAACAACACATAGAACTCCTCCCTCAGCCTCTAATCACTACCTAGCCCTTGCTCACCATGCACGCTACGTTAGTGGCTGGGGGCGCTCGCCAATCGATCTGGCCCCCATTGGCTC
Source organism: Sphaerostilbella broomeana (assembly GCA_930272545.1). Classification (NCBI taxonomy): domain Eukaryota; kingdom Fungi; phylum Ascomycota; class Sordariomycetes; order Hypocreales; family Hypocreaceae; genus Sphaerostilbella; species Sphaerostilbella broomeana. The sequence goes on along the minus strand of CAKNET010000054.1, from coordinate 76,817 downwards.
CTGTCTGACTCTTCCAAGGTTCCCTCGTTGTAAATTTTTAGCCTACCATTTACGGGTACTTTTAGTGTTATGACAGTGCAGCCCTAGTGTCTGGAAGTGAGCGGTTCCGAAAACCACCACCAAGCAGGCAGGCTGTCATGCATGGGAGAGCAAGCAATCCATTCAATTGGGGCGTCTTGTGCGCCATCATTCTCGCTGACACGCTGGCGGCCGAAACCACACCTCCTCAACCAATCGGTTCTTGCGCGCCACACTTCGACAAACCACCAGTTAGTTGTCTTTATTTTTTAATTTTTTTTTTAATTCTCAGATTGTCCTCGTGCCATGTTGCGTGGCGCTTTTTCGCGAGAGTTTTGTGCTCGGGCTTACTACACCCATTCATTTTGTGCCTGTCAGTTGTAACTTGTCCAATATGCTACTACGATAGGTTCACCACCACCATAAAATAGAATCCGAAACGCCGTAATCCAACCATCTCCTCCAAACTTAGGTGAACCTGGTTCCTGAATCTAGCGTTTAGATCGCCAACGAAAGACTGCATCTGAGACACAGTACCGCCGAGACACCACTATCCAACCCCGCCTTGAGCTGGGCGACGCCTTCACTCACCTGTGGAACCTGACTGACATGTTAATTATTAGATGCTACACCCAAAACCCATCACTTGATCATATTGTGAAGTGGCGTAACCTTAACCTAACACGAATATTAGGTATCAACATGCCAGCCATAAGGGCCATCCATCGGCCTCTTATGTGATATATTTCCCCAAACGCCTAAAACAACAAATACTATTTTCAGTTCCGCAACCCAGCTTGCCGGAGGCTTCTTCTTTTCGGCCCTTTGGATTTTCTCAATGCGCTCACAACAGGTGAAGGAGATGGGGATCCGTCCTCCCGCCTTGAGCGGTTGGTCGCTGCCGTGGTTGTCCGGGCCGGTACGCTCCGCCGCCGCCGGCCTGTAGGCAGGGGTCCATCGCCATGTCCCTTTCTCACCCATCCAGGGCCAGCAGGCAAGGTATTTCTCCTCGGACCAGCACCCTCATCGATGTTGTCAGCCTCAGGTTCGCCGGCTGAACTAGGGCTCGAGGAGCTCAACACAATAACCTGACTCCCCCGAGGAATAAGAAAAGGAGATCTCTCCCCCTTCTTCTTCGCCTTCGCCTTGGACTTGCTGGGACCCTCAGGTCTGCTTGGCGAATCCTCTTTCGAAAACCCCACCACTTTCACGGGCTGTGTGGCGTTAGGAAATAGATCCTTTAACTCTCCACGCTTGCCGGGGGACTGATCCGACTCATGGCCCTCGTCTAGCCTCTGCATAGCTTCTTCGTATTCTATATCTCTCTTCAGCCTTGGTTCTTGCGACATTGCTAACGATTCTCTCCCTCTCCCTGGACTCTGCGTTTGCCGTGCCGTCATAAAAATCTCCTCCACAGATGGAAATGGGCTGCTGCTGTCATCCGTCGTACGTTGCTCTTTCGTGTCACTCCGCACTGGCGTGGCATCGCGCCATTGAGGGAGAGTTTCAGGAATAACAGTTTCACCCTCCTCGTCTTCTGATTGTAGTTTTGCCATATCGGATTCTCCCCGCAGTTGTCGCCCGCTCCCAGTGATTGCTGGTGATGATGGCACAATCATGTTGGACTCGTCCGCCATCAGCACGTCAATCTCCTGGCTGGCTGGGTCATCGTCATCGGATGCTTGCGCTGGCGATTGCTTCGATGCAATGCCATCAGAATCAGAATCGCCTCCCGCCACAGCATCCGCTAGGCTCGATCCTAGTTCTGCCTCTTGGTCAGCTGATATTCTGTCTTCCCGAGTTGCATCGCCTGAAGCCTGTAGCTCATCTTCCGGGCTGGCAGCACCAACCGAGTCTTGATCCAACGGAGTCTCAGCAGTCTTTGAACTATCGCTATTCTTTTGGTTGATCACCTCCCAGCTATCACTGGCTGTGCTCACTTGTATCTCATCTCCGGAGTTCAAAAACTCCGGCCGCGGCATTTGTTGGCCTGACTGGATGGAAAAAGACTCGGTATTATCTTGGGAATCGTGCAAAGATGCTTGCGTAATGTTCTCCTCGACTGCTGCCGTTCCTTGTTCCCTGCTCAACTGGGTCGCAAGAGCATCCTCTAGATTTTGAAGATCGCTTACCTCCACATTCTCAACCTCCTCCATTGGCTTCCCGTTCTTAGTTGTCGGGTTGTTTCTCTTTAGCGGCGTATCCATTGTACTGGCAGTTGGCTCATGTTGCAGCAATCTCGGCTCAATCATCTCCGACCACTGCAACTCTCGAAAGCCCGTATCCTCTTCTTCGTCCACGTCGTCTAGGTCTGGCACTTCAAACTTGTCGTACACTCGTTGGCCTGTGTTCTCATCGTATAATTTTTCATTCACTTCACGATCTCGTTGGGCCAACATCACATGCAGTATGCTTCCCTCGCCCCCAGGGATAACTAAGCCGGTGATCGACACCACTTCAGGCTGCCACTTTGTAGCTTTTGACATAAGTAATTGCTTCCAGGTGATGACCATTCCGGGTTTGACTGCCGTGGACTCCAGTACTGGCAATGTAGTAAGGTCGACGGGTAGTGAGGGAAGGTCGTCTATATCCGTAAATTGACTATTCTTTGCTGGGGTATCATCGTAGTTTAGCAAAATATTTTGACCGTCCTCGTGAAACTGCTCGTCAACAATGCGAGCAGAATTGGCCTTCTTATTCTTCTTATTCTTCTTCTTTTTTCTTCCTTCTTCTTGCTCAACAATCGACTCGTAACAGTAAGATGAGTCGGCCAGGTATGACGCTTCTGCATCGTAGATTTCCGAGGCCCTCTTCCGTTTCCGCATACTATCATATTTCTGCTGCGGATCCCATCTCTGAACAAATGGGAATGGCGGTTCACTCAGCTCCATGTCATAATGGCAGCACTCCACAGCGCGATATGTAATCTTTTCCCTCCACCAATCCGGGTTTTCGTGCTCTGGTGTAGTGTCCGCAGCTGCTTTGTCATGAACATCTTCAATCCTATGGTTTTGCAAGGGGCGAACATCCTTCATCAGATTCTCGCGAATATTTTGCTCATCGGCCTTTGTCTTTGGCGCTTTGAGACCCAAGGCGCCAAACAAAAGACGGCGCCCAGCACCCATATCGAACCGATTACGACGCTTAGGGCTTTCCTTTTCAGGAATCGGTGAGTCTTGAGATTGTATCATTTCGTCCTGAGGAGCCTTTTCCAGGATCTCTGTGACTAAAGGCTCCTCAGTGACAGGTTCAGTAAGCTCTGCCGCATTTGCGGTCGTTCTAACAGGTTGGTTTAGAATGGAAGCCAAAAGAGCCTGCTTGCGTGCGAGGAGGTCGTCTGCTAAGGCGTTCGCTCCTTCACCTGATGTGTGTTCAGACTCTAAGTCTTGCAATTGCTGTAAAGTCTTGTTTCGCCTTCTTCTAGCATTACGCTTCTGTGTCCGAGTTAGGCCGCTGCCAGAGGGGTCAAGAGGCTTTATAGATGGTTCTTGAGATGTAGAAGACACTGGCTGTTTCTGCGCTGCCGCTGACGAAACAGAAGGCTTCGATGGTAGTTCGTCAGGCTCGGCTTCAGATTCAGAATCAGAATCCGAATCCGAATCGGACGAGTCTTTAGAGTCAGACTCGCTTGACTCACTGCTACTCTCAGAGGCGCTTGACGATTCATCTGCATCAACTTCTTTGCCACCTGCCCTATAGCTCACATTGGACTCGGGGTCGACATTGCCATCGGATGAGCTTTCCTTCGAGGAAGACTTTCCGTCTTTTTGAAAGGTACGAGTTTGAGCGACCCCTTTATCAACTTGGGACTCGCCACTGCTCGAAGAATCATCATCAGAGTCATCATCTGAGCTGGATTCGCTGACTTCTCCGATTGCCTCCTCTTCTAGTTCTGAGCTACTGTTGCTGGTATCAGAGTCACTAGATTCCGACTCATCCCGGCTGGTTTGGGCTTCATCAACATCTCCAATCTCCTCGATCAGGGGCCTCGACCGTTTCCCCAGAATACCGGGAACCTCAAGTCGATCAGTGTTGGGTTTGGCTTGCTTGACTGGCTGTACTGAAGCAGCGGACACCGTAGATTTCTTTGCAAGATGACTGGAAAAGAATGTAGCTGCATTTTCCGCCATTTGGTCAAAAGTAAGAAGGGCGTTATTGGTCAACCCAAGTGACATGTATGCTTTCCTAGCATCTTGGCCGGCTCGCACCAGGGCTGATTGGACTTCCGGGCCATCAGCAGAGGGGTATGCAAGCAAAAGTGCCTTAGAGAAAGAATCAAGTGCCTCTTCCATATCTGATGATGTATCATTGTCCTCGTCATCCTCGTCACCGTCAGCTTTTGGACTAGGAACTGGCGCGACATTGCGGATATTCCAAAGGTGGAGTGCCAACTTGGTCGGGTCTGTCAGCAGCTTGTTTTCCCGTTGTAGAAGTTGAGCTTCTCCCACGAGATTCTCTTCCAGATCGTCCAAGTCGTCGTCATCACTGTTATCCTCGAGCGATTCCTCTGCCAGTTCGTGGTCTGAATCCCCATATATCGCTTTAGTTGTATCATCTTTAAGATATCGTAATTCTTCTTCAAGATCTTCATCCTCGCCATCCTCATCTTCTGTTCCATCACTGCTGATCTCGTCGTCGTCTGTGGCTGCCTCAGAAGAGGACTCGCTTGCAGGTCGGACACCAAAGAAACGACCCTCCGAGTTTGATTCGCTCGAGTCGCCATATGAATCATCATAGTTATCTTCAGAGCCACCATCCTCGTCACCAAGCGGTTCACTGATACGTACACTTTTAGTACGAGACTCTGCTCGGGGCCTTTGTGGCGCCTCCAATAGCAGCTGCTCCTCTTCCTCTTCCTCTTCATCATCGTCGGGGTTGTATTCGATTCGCGCACGTTTTCTCGGGGGCAAAGCGATTTGTGGCCGATCGCGAGGAGTCCTCAACCAAGGTCTGCCGAATGCAAGCCCATCCACCAAGTGCCGTCCATCGTCTGAAATCTGGTGTCGTCCACTGAGTTGCCGTCGCTTCAAGTCTCCGGTGAGCAGAGATCGAATACTATAAATGGATCTTTAATCAGAACCTGAACCTCTTAGAGAGCAAGAAGAGATGAGTAGATTGAAACTTACAGGACTTGATCTTCGTCTTTGAGAACCCGCCCAACCTGTTGAAAGTGCAAGCACTCAAAGGTTCCTCCTCTACCATCTGCAAGCTCTACAGCATAGTCCTCGAGCCCCCATTCGCCACTCTCTAGAGGAACAACCTCATTTACCTGCTCTAGCAGTCTTGCCACTGTCAAGTCCTCAGAGCACGAGCATGGCCACAGGAGCTTCACTTCTGGGAGGGCGTGTCGGCGGATCAGCAAGCGTAGGCGGATATCCTGAGAATGCATGGTGAATGATCAAAGATGCAGCAGCATGATCTCTGATGCTATCTGCGACAAAAACGGGCGCAAAGGGAAATGAAGCAGCAGGAGTATGGATACGCAGGCGTCGGGTTGAGCAGTTGAAAAAGCTCTGCCTGAAAAGCGACTCTAAAATTCAAAGAAATCTGATAGCTAGGGTGACGCGCTCTGGTAAAGAGCTGTAATAGGCAGTAGAAATTTCCCAACGGTCTTAGTGGGGCAGCGCTAGCTACAGTACCCCTAGTGCATACGGAATACAGAGGGTCCCATTCACAGAATTGATGTCATCCGCGGATTGTAGTATTCTAGGGAATAAATCCTATGAATGAACCCAACTAAATAGAAATCCTTTGATCGAGTTTTCACAGTGGCTTTTCTTTTCTTTTAGTTTTTATGAAGATTTAGGGGTAATCTTTTGCAGCATCTACATCGCCTAGACGCATCCCTCATCTTGCCGCAGAGCCCAAAACAAAAACACCAACGACACCAGGTCCGATCCAGCCTAATCCAATATCAAGAAACTTGCCAGTCTCCATACCCCAGAAACTCCATATATGTCTGAAATGCTGTCTCTTCCAAAATTGAAGTACTTTATGCAGTGTTTAGTTTAGTCTTTCATCAAGGCTCAGTGGGGAAGCCCGCCCATGTCAAGCATATGGCCCATCTTCTCAATCTGAACAAAGAGTTAGTATCTAGCATCCTGGGGGGGGGGGGGGGGACCCAAATTCATCTAAGGAGATTTAATGCATACCTTTGTCTTCAAATAGCCCTCCACCTCCTGGCTGCGGAAGCCGCCTTTGCCCTTCCATGATAACGGCACCATGGCAACACGCTCCTTGACCACTACCTCCCTGTTTGGACCCTCAATCGCACGAATCTTATCAGGGTTATTGGTTAACAGCCGCACGTCCCTTTGGCCCAAATCCATCAACATGGCAGTGGCCAATCCGTAGCTTCGGGCATCGGCAGGGTGTCTCAAGAGCAGATTCGCCTCGACAGTGTCAGACCCAAGGTCCTGCAGATTGTAAGCTTTGAGCTTCTCGCCAAGGCCAATACCACGACCCTCCTGACGCAGGTAGATGATAATGCCGCCGGCTGAGTTGCCTGGCAGAGACATGAGCCTCGCCGCCTCATCGAGCTGCTCGCCGCAGTCGCATCGTGCAGACCAAGCAGTTTCGCCAGTATAGCACTCAGAATGTATTCGAACCAGAGGGGAGTTTGCAGAGTGGTATTGCTCTTGATGAACTTCTGATGATGGACCACCCATGCCGCTTGTCGTCCTACCCGGGTACAGCCTACCGGTGTAGGCGCCTCGGATCATTCGGTCCATTTCGGTCTCGCCATCCCGCGGAGCATCCAGACTTTGACTCCTGATATGATTTCCAAAAACAATGGCCAGATGCTCCTTGCTGTCGACGCTGTTGGTATAGAGGTGGAGGAACATTTCTGTGCCGTTGACAGTGGGGATACGAGCGCGCACAACGCATTGTACCTCGGGTAATTTTTCGAGCAGCTTCGGCCGCTTGCTACCGCAGCCGCCGGAAGGTATTGTGCTGTCTACCGGCACTCCTCGAAGACCTGCAGTTCTTGGTGTCTGCGTGCCCGGTGTGGCCGGAGGAGTGAAGGCCGGTGAAAGGAGCGATGGTGGGGGCAATTGCGTCGCATCAGTGTTTGTTGTGGGAGTGACGGCACGGCTGGGTGACAGCGATAGATGGTCTACATTGTGGTGGTCATGGCCTTTGGTCTTGTCGTCTTCAGGATGGTCGACAGCAGCTGTGCGCGGCGAGTAGAAGGACGGCAGCTGGGAGTTGTCGCCAGCGCCGCCAGACCTCGGATCCGATGTCATTTGCACAGAGAGTAGCGCGGGGTGCAGGGTCTCAGTTCCCACGGCTGATGGCATTGTGTCAGTCAGTGCATGGGTGGGAAGTGAACTGTGTTAGGAAAGGAATGGATTGATTCGGGTCAGGTATGGGGTTGGCTTGAAGTGAAGCGACTCACATAATGATATATGTATGTATGTATATGTAATATCCCCTCCCACGGAACAAGCAAGCGCGCGCGCGAGTTTGGTTCGTTTTGGATATGTCAGGAAGTTGATGCTTATGAGAGAATGGGAAATCCAAGCACAAGCCACACCACTGCATTAGTAACGAGGGCGGTGGGGCGGAACCGGAGCGGAATCGCAGAGTGAAAAGAACCGAGGCCGTCAGCATGCAAGCGAAACCAGGTACCTAGGTAGGGAGTTAACGCACATCATCAATCTGCATGCAGGAGCAACTGGACCTTTTGTATGGGGAATAGCAATGGAATCATTTAGCAAGCTTCAGCAACTATCGCATCTTGCTCAACGTCACAGTTCAACTCAAAGATTAGGTAGGTTTTACTGCATACATGAGGTACCTGGGTAGGTACACTGCGAGTGTGGCTCCTCGGGCTACTTGACTTGGCAAATGCTACCTAACCTGTGGTACCGACATGTCACCAAACTACCTTAGGTACCTAGGTACATATAGGCAATACCTTATAATGCGCCTTGGACGTCGAAACGCATTCAATCCCGAGGATGTGCGTATCTAGATAGGTAGCCTCTCGTATGCCGTCATAATGTCTCAAGTACCTAGGTACCCAGGCCAATGGGGTTAGATAGGTACCTAAGGTATTAATAAGAACTTTTCGCAGCTAGCAAAGACCAACGGTCCGCAGTTGAATGTCTACGAAGGCAAGCACCTATACTACAAGTAAAATTGAGTCTCTAGGTCAGAATGAGGGAGGAAAGAAAGAAATATTATGAAATTTTCACAAAAGGCAAACATCTCTAAGGTGATTCCACAAGATGTCATCAATGCAGAGGTGACAAAGAGCACCATCCTCAGCCAGCTGGAGCAATCCCGGGTTTGCGAAAGCCGAAGTGCAGGTGGTAGGCTGGCGCATGTCCCACTTTGCAGCGCCTCCTATCGATAAGCCGCTGCTCAGAAAAAATTTCCCCAGCAAAGGCATCGTCCTGCGTTCACTCCACCATCACTGAGTATCCAGGAGAGCGTGTCGCGGCAAAGATGCCTGCTGCAATTGGTTCTCCGGAGCCTGTGGCTTCGAAATCCGAAAAGAAGAACAAAAAAGACAAGTCAGAAAAGAAGCGTGCGCGAGAAGAAGATGCAACTGTCGACGGGGATCGCAAGCACAAAAAATCAAAAAGTGTCTTGAATGGCCAGGTCACCTCCGACAGTCTCCAGGCTACCTTGGACGCTTCAAACGCCGATGCTGAGGTGAAAGAAAAGAAGAAAAAGAAGAAGGACAAGAAGAGCAAACTTGACGGCGAAGATGCTAGCCAAGTCGAAGGTGTCGAGGATGTCGATGCTGTCGCCGATGCCAAGGCGGAAAAGAAGAAGCACAAAAAGAAGAAGCATACAAAGGAAGACTCCGGGTCACCAGAAGTGAATGGCGCCGCGGACACTGGCGAGGGAAAATCTAAAAAGAAAAAGAAATCCAAGAAGCACGTCAATGAGGATACTGGCGTCGATTCTGAAGACGTCCATGATGAGGAACAGCCTGCGCCAGCTGATGCCGATGCGATGGAAGTTGACGAACCCGCACAAACCACATCCTCTAACATCTATCAGCCTCCAGATATCCCCGACCATCCTCAATTCCCTTTCTACACCCAAACTATTTCTCTGTACGAGCCTTTATACCCTGTCGGCTGGGCCCAGCCGGTAACGAATTGCGAATACCAGTACCTCCAGCCACTCAAGAACAAGTATGTTCCATCTTTACGAGGCGTCTTGATGGACTACAGAAAAGTGACGTTCGGCGAGAACCCTGGGCGGCAAGGTGCTGCTGCGTCGGATGACGATGTCAGCATTGTCAAGTCATTCAACGAGTATGCAGTTGGCTTCGGATGGATCACAGCCGACGTCGACTTGTTTATTCCTAGCCGTGGTGCATGGATGGAGGGTAGTGTCAATCTTCAGACAGAAGGACACATTGGTGTGGTTTGCTTTGGCAAGTTCAATGCCTCTATCGAGGCACGACGCTTACCACCAGCATGGAAATGGGTGTCAAACGAAGACCCCGAGGCACAAGGTATGGAAGAGACGGCGTCGGTCATCACGGCCGATGACCACGGCGTAGTACGACAGATCCACAGCACTGGTTTCTGGGTTGATGGGAAAGGCGACAAGGTCAAGGGCAAGATCCGCTTCCGGATACGAAACTTCGACGTGGGTGTCAGCGGCGAGAGCAGTTATCTCAGTCTTGAAGGCACCATGCTGGAAAAAGAGGCTGAGAAGAACGTTGTTAGGGAGGAGGCCCGAGTCGCAGCAGCGAGGAAAGGCAAGAAAGGTGGACGACAGTCTGATCGACGGAGGATCCCAGAGTTTGCTACGACACGATTTGCCGACGAGGCGGAACAACCAGAAGGTCAAGCGACAGAAGAACAAAAGTAGGGAGTTTGACCGATAATCACCTGGGGTCTGCGATTTGGGCTTGAATAATTTCCCTCACTTGGATGAGGGTCCTATGTTTTTAAACTGTCTATTGAGCGTTCTGCATAATTGAATTTATTCCAGTATGAATACTCGCCTGCGCCGTGCTTCCCTGGGAGGAATTTCAATCTGAGCCCCTATCCGAATACCACCAAATGCAAATCCAGCGCGCTATACGATCCGAAAACAATAAAAACCAGACCCAGATGATAAGCTTTCATTGCGTGCAAAATTATGCTGATGCCTTGACCATGGGCTCCCATGGCCGCTCTAGATTCCAGAGATACACTTCCTCCCTGACCGGCTCGTTTTCGATTTTCTTGACAACGATGTGTTGAAATAGCGGTGCAAAGGATGATGTAGATGAAGGGTTTCCCCAGGAGGCCCTGCCATCCCACTCTGCTTCATCGCAAAAAGCGTCGACTTTGGCTCTGTAGGCTTCCCAGTCTGCGGATTGATCATTGACGACAACCTGAAATCTAAGGCCTTGGATATCGACAGTGATGCGCTGGACGGGACTGGGGAATCCGCCTGAGCTACCACAGCTTAGGATCCAGGAGTGGTCTATTTTGTCACCACTGCATTCCCAGTCATACCACACTGAGGTGCCTTGCTCTGAAAAATCGTGCAGTACGAGCCTGGCCTGCACATCAAAAGTCAAGGCACAGTGCTGGGGTGAGATGCCCTCTACTTTTGGCAAGACAATGTCGCATGTCCTTGAGTCGGTGCCGAAGACAAAGCTGCCGGGGGATTTTGGGCGTTGGGTAAAGGACAGCTGGATGGCCCTTTGCGGTTTGCTGGTTGGGGAGGCGGCGAGATTGGAGAGGCGTGAAGATAGATATGTGGATGAAGTTGTGGATGGGATGGTGCGTGAGGCGTTTTCGGGGAGATGAGTGGCTTGGTCTGCCCATGAGTGGTGGGTAGAGGGGATGAGCCAGGCAATGATGTCTTGGTGATCCGCCGTCATATTGGGGAATCGATGGTGAACAATATTAGATGTATGTATATGTTTGTGGGTATGTGAAGTATTAAACAAAATGTGGTTTTGTGGCAACAGTCTTGGAGTTTGTTTGTTGTATTAAATACGATATAAAGGATTGAGAAAAGTGCTGTATAATCGAAGCAGTGAGCGTATGGATGAGCGCAAGATGTATGGATGGTCCGCTGGTGGGATGGACGCTGACTTGGTCAAAGGGCAAGCCAACAAGAGCAACGATTGTCAAAAGAAAGAGAAGGTATAACAACAGAAACGTATGGTAGTGTTTAAAAAGAAATATAACGATATAGAGATAGAGAGAGAGACGGGAAGGAAAAATCGACTACGTCAATCACACAGGTTAATCTCACAGTATTAAATACCAAAAAAGAATGACGGCTTCAGCACAGGTCAGTCGCGACACGCGACGGTTGTGCAGACAACGCTCTTGATGCCCAACGTTCAACAGTAGCCAAGAATCCCCAGCGTCTACGCGCCCGCGTCGCGGAAGCACCTGACCTACGAAGGCTTGATTAGCAGACGACGCATTTCCGCTCGTAAAGTAAGCGTCGTGAAGACGCTGGCTGTATGGCGGTGGTGGGATTCACGGTCGCGGGTTCGGTAGGGGTGGGATGCGAGGCTTGCAGCAGAGCCAGAGAGCCAATCGATTTAGGCGCGTTAGACACGACCGCGAAAAAAAGGGATTTTCATGCACGTCAGGTTCGCGGGATGGAAAACCATTGCCGTTGGATCAGGCACATGATGGGTTGAATCATTGATGAGTTGGCAGTGTTTGCATGTATGATGTATGGCATATGATTTGAGTGGCGGTTGATTCGTAGTAGCTGAAGGAGCGCTTATTGTCTGCAGGCAGCAACGCGGATTCAACCACAGATCCAATCATTCTTTTAAGTAAAAATACATGTAGGCACTGCTTGACCGGCAGCCAGACGCTGAGTCTGCCATATATGTTTGGTTGTGAGCTAACCCACGTGATGCTCACAACTGCGAATAGCTTCACTCGCGCCCAGTCATGTATGGTTCACAGATAGCTCCAGCTCAAGTGACAACCATCTAAGCCTTGGATTGACGACAGCCATCCGGCAACTGAATCGTCAACTGTTCTCCACACCAATAGAATGCTTGCCCACATTTTCAAGCGATGCACTCCCTCCTGGGTAGCAGCAGTATGGTTGGCCCGACCCTTTTCCCACTTTCCCTCGTCTCAACGCCTCGACAACTCAGGAGTCGGGCTTCTCAGAGTGCCTGGGTTTTCTGGAGTGCCCCTCAACTACAGAGATAAGCAGGTAGCGGCACATCGGGATTCGCGCGATATTGCTGATGCGGCATCCTTCACCAACGGCTTGGACGGCTGGTCTGCACCTCGCCTTACCAGTCGTGAGATAGCCATGATTAGGTTGATGGATAGCATCACCGACAAGCCAGGCTGGGATGCCAAAATACTAGATGAGCGCATTAATGCCAAGTGGCGTGCAGAAGCTGCTGAGCAGACGCCTTTAATTAGCGAAGCGGCATGGAGCTGGTGTGTAGACGAACTGCGAGACCAGGCTCGTCATCTCAAGACTTCTAGGGCTGTTCGTGCAATCGACTCTGCCAGTCGAGTCATCAAAGCAGATAGACTTATGAGCTCTGAGTTCCGGAAACGGTTTCAATCCGACATGGCTTCACTCATAAATACCCCTAATGATCTAAAAGACTGGCATCCAGGTACAGAACGCCAAGTTGTTAATTATGTTCATCCATCACTCTTCCCTCTTGTCTATGGCCGCAGTCGTGTTCTCAGTAAAGGCGGCACTGTCGACTTACAAACGCTAAGAGACTCTTATGACAACGTCAAGCTGCAGACGCCGAGAGACGGCTCTTATGATAATGTTGGAGAAATCGCCCCTGATCTAAATGGGGGCGATCAATCCCCATCTTTTTATTCAAAACGGTTCCAGTGGCTGCCTTGTGAGGTGGAATTCTTGAGCGATAAAGGCACAGATGTCCAAATCTCCTCTTATATCAACAACCTGCATCCTTCACGGCATCGTCACTTGTATTCTGCCATTGAGGAGTTTATCGGCCAGGTAATCCCTCTATGGAATGATGTTCTCATCTTGAATAAAAAGCCGCGGTCACCACTGCGTATCATCACATTTAGAGCAGATTTAGAACCTGCAGCTATACAAAGCTGGGCTGACGATGAGTTGATTCCCACCTCGTTCAATGACGAGCGGTTTGCCATCTTCCTGGAGCATCTCCGCGGTTACTTGGAAGTTCCTGATAGTCCCGAGTTTAACCCTCACGCAGGTTTATCAACCGATTCCCTGGATTTTAACCAGCCCGTTGAAGACCAGCTCAAGCAACTTCAAGACAAACTTGAGAAATGCGGCAATTCATCTAATGGTTTTAAAAGCACGCTATGGGAAGCTGTCAGGGATAAGGAGATCCGGATCCGAAGGGTCGTTCATCCTGATCCCACTGCTATGAAATACCAGGAATGGAAGACTGGTGTTCAACGGTCAGTTAACCCACCAACCCCCATAGGCTACGTCGAGCCTGGCACGATTGCTTCCGATGGTGTGCAGGACCAGCCCAATCATTCTTTCTACAAAGTGAACGTTGAGAATGAGTTTCGAGACCAAGGCCTTCAAGTCATTGTCAAGCTCGCCTCGATCGAGCTTACGCCCCAAGCCCCAGATTATTCTGGTGGTTCCTGGCACCTGGAGGGGATGCAGAACGAACAGATTGTTGCTACGGCCATCTACTATTTTGACGTGGATAATGTGACGGATGCTCGGCTCGGGTTCCGCCAGGAAGCTAATCTCCCCGAGGAGGTTCTGGTCTACGATCAGGACGATCACGGACCGCTATCCACTGTGTTCGGCACAGCCGCATTGCGGGATGAGCCTGCCGTTCAAGAAATCGGCAGTGTAGCCACGCTCCAGGATCGAGTTGTTGTCTTTCCAAACACATTACAGCATGCACTAGGGCCTTTCAGATTGAAGGACTCTGCGAAACCAGGGCATCGACGTGTTCTAGTTGTATGGTTGGTCGACCCACACTATCGAATTTGTTCGACAAGAAACGTACTGCCTCAAAGTCCTGATTGGTATGGGAAAGGGGACAATAACGTCAAGACTGGTGGGTTTAGAATATCCGAGGGTGGGATAACTTTAGATGGAGCCAAGGAGCTGAGGCTAGAGTTGATGAAGGAGAGGACCAGAACACAACATTTGGTGGAAGATTGCTTTGAAACTTATAACCTCTGTGAGCATTAGGATGCTTAGAAGAGAAAGAGAGAGAGAGAGAGAGAGAGAGAGAAAAAAGAATTTAACCAGTTATGATGGGCTTTTGATTTGCTCGCCAGTTTATTTGAGTGGTTGCAGATAGAATTTGGCATAGAAAAGTTGCCTACCCTAGAAGAATTTGGCCTAAATATCCAGGCTGAAATTTATCGCTCAAGCTGCGACCTTCTTCCGGACCAAGGCCCTCAACAGCATATCAGCATCATAACCACGAACCATCGAGGGCCAATTGAATACCAAAATGGCTTCCGACGCAGCCACAGAGTCGCGGCGTGAGTGCACCCATAACCTCGACACCGAAATTCGACTTTTCAACCACACAAAACCGCTGACACAATGCTAGAGGCGACCCGCGAGGAGATGCGGGATGCCAAACTCCCCATCGCCTACCGAGATAGCTGCGCCCACCTCTTGATCCCGCTGAACAAGTGCCGAAGGGAGACATGGTATGCGCCATGGAAGTGCTCGGTACGTTTCCCATACAGTTGGCGTGGACGAAGATGAAGAAGCGGGAAGGGAGTGACAGATGAGAGGATCTTATATGCTGACTCTTTTCTTCTTCTTTTTCTCTTGGGATCTATAGGACGAGCGACACGGCTACGAAAAATGCCAATATGTCGAGTTTAAGAAGCGAGTGGCCAAGATGAACGAGCTGCGGGAGGCAAAGGAGGGCGCGCGGAGCAATTAAAGCGACAGGAGAAGGGACATTGCCAGACAAAGGGAAGAACGTGTACATATTGTCGTATCAGGGAAGGAAATAGAAAGCATTTCCAAATGTCATGGCTAGCGATGCTCCGAGGATGATTTGCGACGACGTACGAGATGATGCATACAAGACCTACCTGAACGAATGGAAAGTTATGACTATGAATCTCTACATCTGATGTCCGTTTGATTTGAAGAGGAGACAAGGTACTCTTGGGGCTTGGTTCTGGAGAATGCGGGGTTTGGCATATCTTGGATTCTTGAAATAGCTGTCGCTGTTGAACCATCGAAACCAGCCAGAAAGCGACATAACAATCTCGACAAGCGATACCTAAAATCCGATCTCATCCGGCCGATGAAGACAGACACCTATGAAGTAGAGTAAACTTCATCTATACCTACCGCTCGTTCAAAAGCCTACTCTTCTTATCTAAGCCCTCCCACTTAGGCTTGCCATCCGCGATATCGACGACCCGCTGAGGGTAGAAAATATGACACCTTGAAATTGTTATCAGCACCGTCAGCCATTTACAGGGGAGCCTCGGCAACTGCACTGACTGCACCTCAAAATTCTGCCTCAGCGACTCGCTTTCCAAAGATAAAAGTGTAGGGAAAAGCAACACCATGTTCCTGCCCTCATCCATGATGAGTGTTCCGCAATGGGAGCAGCTCACCTTGCAAGGGAGGTCATGCTCAGTGCTTTGGGAGCGGGAATTGTAGAAGCAGAGGCCTTTAGAGCCGTGTTCGAATGCTACATCGGACTTTTGGAATATGGCGGCCCATTGGAACGGCGCGCCTAGGAAGAACCCATCTCTTAGCTACTATGCGGTGTTGGTATTGACGGATAAGGGGGCCGCTGACCATGAATAACTTTACAGTCGTTGCAGTGGCAGTATTTAGATGCTAGGGGCTTCACTTTTGCTAGCGAGAACTGGACTTGCCCGCAATGACATTCGCCTTGTAGTTTCTTTTCAAAATTGCTATTGTTTGATGATGATGCTTGCTCGGGTTTAAGGTACGGGGGCTGATTCTTCCATTGTTCGTCTGTCATTTTGATGGGGGTGCTTAACTGAATTCAAAGAAGACTGCATACTATTGTAAGTTCGTAGCTTCTTCGTCGAATGATGAAGCTTGCTGAATAACAATATGCTGGGTTGACATGCTCTAGATGGCATGACGTAATGATGTGTGCTTAGATTGAATTTCTATTTTACCTGGTAGGGGGGGCCATATTTACATCATCTAGCAGTTGTTTTGGCTAGATGAGGGCACGATCCAAACGGTTATGAACGAACATCCGTCTTGTGGCTTGAAACGACATGCGTTGGAAATATGTTCGGAATGGGTAACTCTGAATCAAGATGCAGCATAAACATAACATTATAGTTGGAGCGAGCTTCGCAGTGCCGACCAGGACAACCTCATGGGTTGCATCTCTGAAAGATATCGTACTTCGATTACTTGTATGGGTGTTAAGGTAAGAAGAAGATGTATGTATGCAAGCTGGACGGCTGCAATGTCTTGTTTGGGTAATCTGACCGATTGGAAAGCACAAACTAATATTATCTAGGAAACCTTCTTTAAAGTCAGCCCGCTTCTCAGCTGGATCTGGATCGAAAATGGGAGATCTGGAAGAAGGCGTGGGTAAGAGATTAGGCTAACTGCTTTTACGGAGGCGGCAAGGCGGATATTAAACTTGATATCTCCGGCTAATACCCAAAGAGCCGCCCTTGGGGTTGACAGAATAGTTGTGGAAAATTGAATAGTGTGTTCTCATACAGATTGTGTCTGAATACCCTTTCCTTAGCTTAACTTATCGCCGATTCGGTGCCGACGAAGCGGTAGTGAGGGCGCTCAAACCCACAAACCACCAACACCGTCCTAATGACTTGTGCAAAGTCAGCAATTCTGGACAAGGTCATGGTATCCTTCTCTGACTCTTATTGGAGGGCAGATCGTGTCTTAATGGACCGGGCACCGGCGGCGGGACAATAATGTCATGGTTGCGGGCTTTGCTGAACCCCCACTTGAGGGACGGTATATAAAGAAAGAGATTAGGGATTTGGATTTTCATCCGTATCCTTAAATTCAAGCTCAATTTAAAGAAGTTTGGACCTCGTTGTCTCACTTTGTTGTTTTCATTTGATACCCCGTCAGCAAAAAAAGAAAAAGAAAAGAAAAGAAAGACATCATGGCTAGCGAGGCGTGCTGCAAGTTGGCGCCGGTCAGTGTGGATTACACCCCCCAGGGCAAATATGAGGAAATTGCCGGTATTCGCTCATGTAAGGAATCATTGAAGATCAAAAATAATGTGAGACAGGATCACAGACTGACTTTTGGAAAAAAATGGAACTAGATGTTGTTGGCCCTGAGAATGCCGAAAAGGGCATTGTCGACATCTACGACATCTTTGGTATTGCCAACCAGACCATCCAAGGCGCAGACCGCCTGTCGGCCCTGACTGGCGCGGTCGTCGTGGTCCCTGATTTCTTCAACGGCCCCGGTCTGGACCATGGCCTCTTCCCCGTAGATACGGATGAGAAGAAGGCCAAGGTCGGCGAGTTCTTTGGCACCACGGCCAACGTGCAAGACAACAGGGCCAGGCTGATCACGCTCCGTAAGGCGTTGCCAGAGAGATTCCCCACTACTGAGGAGCACTGGGGAGTCTTTGGCCTGTGCTGGGGCGGCAAGATTGCTGTTGGAGTGACCTCGGAGGATAACCAGGGCAAGGGACGACGATTCAACGTCAGCGGAACAGCTCACCCGGGGTAAGTGACTCTGAAGCGTTCAACGCATAGAGATGGAGGGGGAAGATGCGAAATTTTGTTGTTTGTGTGTATGAGAGAGACAAAAAGAGCGAGAGTGTGTTTTGCTGACTTGAACATGATTACGGCAGTCTGCTCGATGTGGCTGAGGCGAAGGGCCAAACCGCCCCTCACATCTTATTGGCTTCCAAGGATGAGCCCGAGGCTGATATTGCCGGTTGGAAGGAGGAGCTGGGCGACAAGGGAGAGGTTGAGACGTATCCGACGATGCATCACGGCTGGATGGGTGCGCGGGCGGATTTGAAGAACGAGGCCAATGTCAAGGAGTATGAGAGGGGTTACGACCAGGTTGCCAAGTTTTTCTCCAAGCACCTGTAGGAGACGTGTATGCGATGAATAGATGTAGACCGATTTAGCTCGTCACGGATCCGGTAGAGGGTTTGTGGTGAGTTGGAAACCCTGGGAACGAAAATAGAAGAATTCCCGCAACCCTTGGTGAAGCATGCTTGTTGATATAATGTCTACTTGTGACATGGTGATCTGATTTTCTAAGAAGATGAGTATATGTCCGTAGCTGCTGTGTATCTTGCGGTCTTGCTTGCTATATATTGACGATAGTGTTATTAGAAAGCTATTCATGCTTGTGACGAAGAGCGCTGATGTAGGCTCTTGTGTGACTCAACGGCATTGATGTAATTGCCCAACAGCCCCGGTTGGATACGAAATGAGTTAACGTGAGAGAGAGAGGATGGTATGTTTGGCGTTGTGACTGTTAAGAAAATGGAGAGTTGTATCCACGTCAAACTCTTGACCACTAGTGTCTTGCTGTTCACCTTTTCTGGTGATTCTATACTATAAGAATGCCATCAGGAGGCATTGATCAATTCGAGTCTACTGTATCGTACTAGCAACTGCTTGTTACCTTTTTGAAGGCGGGCTGGATTCGGGGGCTGAAATAATAAACCTTGGCTCGATGACGGGGGTTCGCACTCGCACTCGCCTAATGCGCCGTATGTGGAATAGAATCCTATGCAAACTAAACTAAACTATTACCTACTCAGCGTGGCTGTCAGTTGATGAATTCCCCGCCAACGCAGACCCGAAGGCCGTCGCATATTGGCTCGCTTTCGCCTGTAGACCTGCATAAAGGAGCGTCATGCGTCATCTGCTTCGTGGTCTTGGGATGGCCGACGACGTAATTTTTGGGTGGACTCGATGTGTGGTAAAGGTTAAAGATTTTGACTATCGTATCCTTGCGACTATGAGGAACCTATTGTTGGTTGATGTGAGTGTTGGGCAGTGCATGCATTTGTAATAAGCAGTTCCCTCATCCTCATCCTCATCCTCATCCGAGCCTGCCTGGCTGCGAATAACGTATAAAGTCGACGACCGGCCTCGACCTCCTATCTTACCATTTTCGTCTCTAATTCCTATTAAATAATAAGAGGCTTGATTTTTGTCCCCCATATTAATTGTTAATTATAAATCCGAAAAGATGATGAACTTTGAGCAATTTGCGCCCCAACTGTCCCGGTTTCCAATGCAGTCTCGCAAGCAGGTCGCTGCTATTGCACAGCACAATGTCAGTCCCTCCCTTCTATTGAGAATAACTAAACAAACTTGTTATGTAAAACATCTTTGGATAATATATATTAACATGAAGCAGATCATTCGCGACAATTTCACGCTCTCAACATGGCTCGCTATCGGGGCTCTTGCCCAAGGTGCTTTGGTCCTCCTTGTTCGGCCAACATATGCCGTCGCGCCGGCTTTTCTTCTACTATCCTATCGATTTATTCGCACGATACTCATGACTTTTGGCATCATCCGCAACACTCAGATGGACGGCGTAGTTATGGGAAAGTACTCCGTTCAGATTCCAGATGAGCAGGGCCAGCCCCCAAAGACGCCATCAGACAAGGGAGTCTCCGTGATAATGCTAGGAGCCCGGACAAACCAGTGAGTGCCATGGCCATGGCCCAACACATACTTCAATTGTGAGCTGTGAGCATAAGTGACTGACGAGAGGAATCTCAAGTCCCCTGGGCATGTTTGGACCTGGTATCAAAGAGCTTGGCGACTACTTGTCGCAAATGATTGTAGACCTAGCGAAGGATCCTAAAACTAGTGGATGTAAGTCTTTGCCGAATGCATTTTAGACGAGTAAGTTTAGAAATCGAATTAACAAATCATTTTAGTTCTTGGTTCAAGCAACTGGACGGCTTCAACCGACAGGAAAACTAATAACCAATTCCTGGTCGTTTGTTACTTCCGATCCACGGACGATATTCACCGATTCGCCCACGGCCCTCTTCACCGCGAAGCTTGGAACTGGTGGAACAGGATTGTCGATGCAAACCCTCACCTCAGCATTATGCACGAACTGTACGGTGCGCCAAAGAACCACTGGGAGAACCTCTTTGTCAACTTCCATCTTAATGGCATTGGTATGTTTCTCTCTCTATTTTTTATCTATTTTTATTTCTTTAGAAAAAAAAAAAGAAGAAAAAAATCAGTCTATAGATTCAGAAGGGCTTGCGATTAACTTGTGTTGCCGTAGGCAAAATCCTCACGCCAATCGTCGTTGATGGAAAGGAGTACACGCCTATCATTGACGCATCTCGCGGTCCACTCAGCACCCATAAGGGACGGTTGGCGGCGATGGAAGCGAGTAATAGCGGGAATGACTCCTCGAATGAAAAGGAAGCATCGGAGGTTTTCAATAATTAGAGAATGTGTGGGTAATTTGTGATATGGGAGTCAGAGTAGCGAAGCGATAAATCTGGTGTTTAAATGAAATCGTCTCTTCTCAATAATTTGACGGGCGTGTAAAAATCATGACTGATGGACTGATGGACTGTGTTAATATGATATAATATAGTGGCTGCGTAAAAGCATGGCTTCATTAGAAAATCTCATGAATTCTTTTGATCTTCTCGAGTTTGATGCCAGCCGTGATTGATAAGTTGCTCTCTGAGTCTCTGTAAAGAATTCTTTTCAGTTATACTAGAAATGCCGGGTATGAGCACATAGGGAATACGTCTTATTTCTCAAAAGACGTAAGTAAGATGCGTCGCATATATGGTCGCATCGCGCGGTCATACAAATGCCGGCCTGGTCCAGCGACTAGTCAATCTCACGTCCAATAGTGTTCCGATCCTTTCCTCTTTGTCGTGAAACCCCTCTCCAACTCGCATTTGTCGTATAGTTCCTTTTACGTTAGCATCAGTGATCTTTTAAACTTAGGCATTCCATGAAACAAGAGCAAGGCGCAATGGCAGCGTCACAAGATGAATCTTCGTCGCAGCCCAAGCGCGTCAACTTTGATGATGACGGGGTCTTGTTTGACGAGCCAGAGCGTCTGCTGGTGCACGGCGAACTGCACACTGGTGAAGCTGTTGAGACAACGCGTCTCGAAGAGGGACCGATCATCATCCAGCTAAACAATTACAAAAATGGAGTGGAGGATGGAGTACAGCGCGAATTTTACATAGATGGCATGCTGAGGTCCGAGTACACGGCCGTAAACGGCGTGGTTAACGGATTATCGAGAGAATGGCACCTCAACGGGAAGTTGGCACGGAGGAAGGAGTTCGACAACTATGGCAAACCGCGCAAGATTGAGACATGGGATGAGGATGGGAATCTACTCCCAGGGACGATTGATTCTTGGTAGATGACTCTATTTGGAAAGAGGAAATTACGGTGGTGGTGGTGGTAAAGGCTCTCTCTAATGATATTCGTGCTTGGATTTCAATTCGGTGAAGATTTAGCAAAGCGATCACCTTCTCCCACTTCAGCTTGAGTCAGCATTAGTACGTACAGGGTGGTCTTTTTGCGCCTCGAATGCTTATCGCTTTGTCTATATGAGTCGATTATAGCGTTGCTAATGCCTTATCATCCTGTAAGGTCGTTGACCAAGTCAAAGATGCCCCAACTACACTCATGTACTCTGCGAGAGCAGCTCAACTCCGGCAAACATTCTTTTAACTAAAGCAGTTTTCATCTTAGTTACCTGTCAAAATAGGGTCGACTCACAGATATGACACTCGACAGGAGCGGTTAACGGCGGCGGTGTCAGGTAGTGGTAACCATATGAAACGCCATGAGGGTCGTGACAGAGGGAACTAGATACTACCAATCTAAGAAGGTTTGCAGAAACCTCCACACTCCCTGTATTTGCGTTCTCTTATCTTTTAAAGAATCAAAGTGTGTTTGCAAATAAGTCATTTTGCATGATGTCAAATCAGTGTTATTGGTCTTGAACTGGCCCACTGCTGCATAGTATATTGGTCAAGGACTTTGGTTAATGAAAAGCCCGTACGGAAATTCAAGTCTTGCGGCTCGCTCTTGATAAAGGCAAAGGGGGAACATACTAGCATTTGCTCTGATTCCGGTTTCGCCCGTGACTACTATATGGGAATAAAGGACGACGCAAAGACCAGTAGGGGGGTTTCTGCCAGCCCCCTGGGTATCCCCTACCACGCTCGGACGCAAAGAGTGATCTGAGAATGTCTTTTCTAGCAAGCAATTGATAGTATAGACGGATAAAACTCTCCATGTGCAATAAGACTCGCAAGTCTAATGGTTGGAAGGCCATACCGACGATGCAGCTCGTCATACACATGCTCATGGCCACACTTTTCCACAATGACAACCTCAGGGCGCGCATATTCACTCTCCTCAATCAATACCACGAGATACTTTTTGAGTAACTAAGTCGTAAAATATCTTCTAGACTCTCTGTGACATAGGTTTTGATGGGGTCGCATTGTAGCCGCGTTTCGGTTGGGACCCGAGCTTTATCGGCTCTCGCAGTAAGGACAGTGATTTGGCCGACCCTCTTAGGGTCTACCAAGTATTACATGACAATGATAAAAGTCGGTCTTTTATTTGACAGCTGGAGTCATGGGTATATATCTGATTCTGTTCATTGCGGCGTCAGTCATGAGCCTAAGGACTTCTATATCCAAACCATGGCAGCAGGCATAGTATCCCGACCATATGAAGCCCTGAAAGTGCTATTCAATAACATATACCCTATTTCGTCTGTGCTTTTTAATTATGCCCTACTCTGTATCTACTTCGTGCTCCGTAAGTAATTTCCAGCGTGTGTCACGGGCACCGATTAGTGTTCTAGGGGCCGAAGGTAGTTCACAATGAGAACGACCAATCAGATCGACGGTACGGTGATCTTACCACCCAAACAGGTAACTAATCCAAACGAGGCCATGCCGCCTAATTCCTCCCATAGATCGACCGGCGGATTTGAGACGAAGCTTAGTTGTTCTATTCTCATCGCTTGAGCAATTCACATGTCCCGATTCTCAGTATTCGGTCCCATGATGCATGGGGAGCGTCCCGTTCAGTAGGACTCTGAATCGTGTGGTGGCTGGTGGGCTTTTCGATTCACCCATGATTGGGGTCGTTGAATGTGACTATGTAGTTCGAATCCCGCGGCATTCTATGCCTTATATACGCTGCCTGAATCCTCTAAAGTCACGACTATGTAACTGGTGGTGTGTATCATGTTCAATACCGTCCTGGTGCCGTGTTTGCTGCTCAGCCAGAACGGGCCGAAGCCAATGGCACTGGCCATCGCTGTCGCATTTGTCACCCTGTTTGCCATGACGGCATGGTGTTGTACATCAGTTGAAAGCTTCGACAGATTATGGTCTGCACCATCTGGTGTAACTGGAAGTGAACACGGGGGAGCGACCGTTGCTAGATTAATGGGCATGATAGATCGTGCTTTGGGTGAGTGGTATAGAGTAAAGAGCCATGACAATCATGTATATGGAATCAAGGAAATGGCGGAAAACATCTGATTGAAGAACCGGTAGTCTGGATTGCGAAAAATAGATCAAATGGCTAATATAGCTTACAACCACTTTGACTGAGACGCTCTTCTCACCGCTGACCCGACTTCTTCGCGACGGCCAACACAAACCCGCAGCCACCTTCATACGCAGTGAGCACGCACCACATAGAATGGGCTATTGAATTAATCAATACTACCAAGAACTAGAAGAATATCGATGTGACTCCCTGATCTGTGCGCTTAATCGCGTCCCGAACCGTGCAATGGCGGCCACAGGAGCTTGTGCGATATTATTCATAGTCACGCAAACATCCGCCGCTACAGTGTGCTATTTTAAACATCGAAAAAATTTGGAACCTGTTATTAATAGACATATGGCTATCAGATTTAATACACTTCACGTTACCGCAGTCTGAGATATATATGGCTTGAAGCTCCGAAGGATTTTGTTGCAAAAAGGCCTAAATTCATTCCGCATTTGTATTAAATATACTAAAAGGCTGCTACCTATTCAGTGAAGTACAACATTCTTGGCGTTAATTATCATGTCCAATCGAAAATTCTTTACCATATGCAACCCTCTGCCTCATGGAACCTCCCGTGAAGCGGCCTTGACCTTCCTCCACGACCACATCAAAATGATCGAACTGAATCCACTTATTGTTGAGTACAATCAAATCTCTCCGCCTGATCACGCTGCACCAGAAGAGCACGAGCATACATGGTATTCAATAACAGAAAGAATTTCCTTCTTCTTTCAATTCATCACCTGGAAGGTCTCCTTCACATGCTCATTTTATGACTTGCCAACTGGCGTTGTGACACACTCGTACGCATCGCTGGGCGTAGATATCAAGAATACATGGTCTGTGGGTGGATCATTATCTGGAGAGCCACAGGTTGATGCAGATATACGCCCTGATCTACCGTCTCATGGCTTGTACCTGCGGGAGGATGTGGAAATGGGATGCAATTCTCTCATGGCAGGATGGGTCCAGCAAACCATGAAAAGGTCGCATGCCTTGCTTTTAAAGCACTTTGCTGAAAGAGGAGGGGACTAGGTGCTACTGAGAGGTAATTTCAAGACAAGTGACTAAGAGAGATGTATGAATACATGTTTTTTTCTTCTATGAGAAGCTGCAGCGTGACGTATTCTATTGTTTTAGAGGGATAGGTTGCCATCGCATCGGCTGTCCGTAATGTTCTCTTGGGTAAGTCGTTCCAGGAATCCGATCACATGGAGCGGAACACACGGGATCAAACTGATTTAGTGTTTGTAAATGTTTTGGATCGGAATCTCGACAAACCCGACCGAGAGCGGTTTTGTATCGATTCCTCTAGACCTTGCTTTTAGCAAAGAGTGTCCAAGGAAACTGGAGGATCATCCTAGGCTCCGGTCACGATGATGTTCTAGCACAAGCTCGCCTAGTCTTTGCACTTAGCCATGAGACTTCTGCTATTGTACTTTTCTGGGCTATTCACGAACTAGTCTCCACCCAGGAGTCATACGAAAGTTGAGACTAGAGTTTCGCGAAAGCGGATGCGATCATGGTGATTCTGACTTCAAATCTCTTCGAAAGATGCCATATCTTGATGCAGTGGTTCCCGAGACGTTGCGTATGCGTCCTCCAATCTCCAGCTAGCAACGGGATCGATTACAAGTCAAACGAGAACGAGTGAGGTATTGTCCTCAAGCGAGGATCGGTCATCATCACTTCAGTTCATCCGCTTCGTCGATGACCAAGGCTAGGGAAACACTGTCAACGGTTTTCTCCCCCAGAAATGGGTTGGCGTTCAGACCAAAAATACAGAATCGTTGTGGATATTTGTCCTGCCCAAGTTCTAATTTTTGCGATATTGAAGCGGAAGATGATGTTCGCAACATTCCTGACGCAAATGGCCGTTGACTAGATATGGTGAAAGTGTCTGTCCGTGTGTGGTTCAATCCGTGAATCCTTTGAAATATAACTCTAACGATGCTTCAGCGTTGTGTCGCTTATAGCCAAATGGATGAATACATTTATGTCGAAGACTTCTCCGTCTCGTTTGGGCCAACTGAAATTATTATCTAGCTGCCTCGTACTTGATTGTTCGATGCCCATGTCCCCTAGTATATTAATGCCGATGTTCTTATAGATTTTTGGTCTCAGATGGTTGTATTTAGGCGAAGAACTTCGTTGCAACTAACTATATACATGTAACAAATAACGAGTTACTCATCCATTTGCGAATTCATTTATCACTCCATCGTCTAATAACGTGGGTGAATAATCAATGGCCAGCCAATTGGGCCTCTGAGGTTTCAACGGGTTTATCAAGGTATGGCAGCAGAGCTCATTCACCACAACATAATAATCACTGCACGAAATCAATTTAATTCACTGCAACCAACATAGCCTTTATAAAAGGAAAGCTTCTTTGCTTGTGGCTGAAGAAGGGCTTCACTAAGGCGTATTGGTAAACTCCACCAACGCCTTTAATATAGATGCGGCAACCAACCATATTGCTTCCAATCGCCAATTTCCCCACAAGATACGGTTGTTTTCTCAAGAGGCGCCTTGTTTTTTATTGTTGCCTTGTTGAGACGCGCACTGCTTCCGCGTTGTCGCCGTCATCAGCCAACCAGGCAGCGGTTTGCTTCACAACAGCAAGCATCTCAGCTGCCTAACGTGAGGGGGGTTTTGGACGCCTCATAATCAGCCTGTCGTTCCGCGGGCAGTCCGCCTCAAACTCTCAACTTGACCAAAAACAACACGGGACTTAAATGGCTTATAATACCCTCTCATAGCGATTGTTCGGATTTGGACTGCCACCGGCTCTCTGACCCTCCTCTCATGACTTGTACTAGTACCACCACCATCACCACCACCCATCTATCCATCTACTCATCTATCAAATGGCCTCTATATCCCCTCCACCCCCAGATGCGTTTTCACAATCGTCATTAGATGAATATACCTTCAACTTCACTGGTCTCCCCTCTGAAATCCGCGACCTCATCTGGGAGGCCACCCTGCCTTCCGCTCGCATCTTTCACGTCTGCGGCGTCACCGACCTTGGTTACACAGGTGGTCCTGAAGAAGCGCCCGTAAAGTCGTTCAAATACCACGTCAAACATCATCCTCCCATCGCTACGCAAGTATGCCGAGGATCCCGTGCCGTAGCTCTGCGCAACGGCGGCTTCTTTCTCACGCCGCACCAGTCATTGCCGGGCCCGTGGTTTAGCTCCCGGAGTGACATTCTCTACTTTGACCGCAACCAGCGACATTTGCTGCGGTCCAATGCTGGTCGGCCTACTGTCTATATCCGAGGCTGGGATCAGGTCCTCAATGTTGGAGTGGAGTGGCGGGCCTGGTTCCGAGACATACCGCAACCCACGCCGGGACCACGCATGAAGGATTATTGGAGGGTCATCTTTCGTTTGCTGCATCTGTATATGCCAAATCTGAAGGGCATTCACTATATTCTCCCCAGGGTGCGTCACAAGGGCGGCGTTACCTGGGGACGTGAGCCATTCAACTCCCACAAATATCCATGCAAGTTGATGAGCCTGCCAGAAGAGACAACAATCCCATGGTCTCGGGCAGACAATTTCAGAACGGCAATCAACTTAAACAATGGCGGTCCTCCCTCAATTACAGAGCCGTCGCCTCCGCCAGCAGCGCGCCCGACTTACCTGGCAACATGGAAGCAGATCCAGCAGAACATCGAAGTATCGCTACGGCCCGATGATGACGAGGAGCAGACGGTGGAATTAGATTGGATGCTCGTAGAGGCGGAAGAGGAAGAAGAAGACGAGAAGAGAGAGGCAGACTTTTGGCTTGGAAGTGGTGAAACACCGTATGTTGCGGGCTGGTGGCTGCTAAGGTGCGGCGCCCCCCGGGAGGATAACCCAAACGTCAAAGACTTTGTGACTTGATATGAATCTGTAGCGATGATGTGCTATTAAGAGGAAATGTACTGCGAAATCCCTTGTCTACATAATCGTAGTATTATTGTCTCAGATTTCGGACTACAGAAGTTTGGGTTACCAAACAAGTATATGTATGTATAATCAATGCGAATATTGCCGCCAGTGTCATATGCTGGTCCGTAGCTATGGTTGCTTGCTCCATCTTTATTTCATCGCATCAACCAACAGCTGCTGAGGAGTTGACTCGTGATCAAACATTAATTGTAGAGTAAAGTCTTGACGTTCGTAAATAGATGAAGAGGCACAGTGTAATCCCATAGTAAATAAACTGGTTGCCGTGGGATTCTGCCTATTTTGTTAGTCCACGGGCTCTTCCGATTTCGCGTATCTTGCGAGCAATTCCATCCTAGTAGGGCTACGCACTGCGCACACAGAGCTAAGGGATCAGATTGAGAAACAGTTCGATGTTCTCCATGGACAAATATCCCTGGGGATCCTCACCGATCTCCTAATATCCTCCCTTATCCACGAGTCTGTAACAGCGATCCGTTAGCCGAGAATCGGCAACATCGGAAATTATTGTCACATTGAAATCCCGGGTGTAATGCTGGACTGAACTTCCGAGACCTATGTTAAGAGTCATTTGGTAAAACCCGCTTTATTCACCTAATGTGATGTTCTCAGTTAAGCTCAGGATAACGACCTACCAAACCCCGGCATATGTCTCGGAAGTTCGGGTGCTGTATATACACCTGATAAGGCTCATTCGATCCGAGAAAGGATGTGTTCAGAATCATGTAAAGGGTTGTGCTGATTGAGGGTTTCAATGTATTCATGATATCAACAATGACAACATCTTGCAGTGACTAAGACATCAAGCTATCTCCCTTTTACATCCCGTGAACCCGATCCCACCAACAGCTTTTGTAATGTCTAAAAAGGCGATTTTATAAGATATGGGCTCCCACTTGGAATCGGTGTGGAATTAGATGTGTATATCAAACTTCTCGCTGGACGGGACATTTAAAAGCCGTTAAAACAAAATGTTGCAGTTCGCAGGGTTGCTGTTGTTCCTCGCACAGCTATTCTTTGCAATACCAACCTATGCTGCCCCATCTCCTCGCTACGAAACAACCAGAGAATATGATTTCAACTTAACATGGGAGGAGTATTCTCCAGACGGATTCTCAAAGCCCATGCTGCTGGTCAACCGCCAATCTCCAGGTCCGGTGATTGAGGCAACTCAGGGTGATTGGGTTGTTGTCCGGGTCAAGAACATGTCTCCGTTCAACGCGACGGTTCATTTCCATGGTCAGTCATTTCGCGAAATCGTCGTCAAAAGGAGAAATGCAAGGTTGACAGACGAACCGCAGGTATTGAGATGGGCGATACTCCATGGTCTGACGGCGTCCCTGGTCTCTCTCAGCGACCGATTTATCCAGGTGGCAGCTTTTTGTACAAGTTTAAAGCTTCTCAGCATGGTAGCTACTGGTATCATTCACACTATCGCGCGCAGATCGAGGACGGCCTGTACGGGGCAATTCTCATTCACCCTCGTCAAGGCGATCCAAAGCCGTTTCACTTGATATCCAACGACTCCAAAGCCATTGCCGCGATGGAGAATGCAGAGCAAGACGTCAAGCCCTTAATCATATCGGATGTTCTCCATCTAACCTCCGAGGAGAAGTGGAACATGACAGTTGAGTCTGGAATCGAAGACGACTGCTACGACTCCATCATATTTAACGGCAAAGGTGAGGCTTCATGTCTGTCTCGAGAGGAAATAGACGCGAACATCCGTCCCGAGCAGAAGAAATACATGGACTTTGTTCCGGGCTCGAAACTCACAGATAAAGCGTGAGTACAGTTTCTCCAACCAGAGCGTAAATCAACTATTGACCAATCTTCCCTCATAGCTGCTTTCCCCCTTCTGTCCTCAACGCGGTTGGTGGAGGCGGAGCCGACGAAAGCAAGATCCTCCCAGGAACCTATTCAGGGTGCAAGAAGACAAGTGGCAAGACGGAGATGATCTGGACTGGCCAGCCCGGCCAGGACCAGGACGACTGGCTCGCCCTGGACATCATCGGGGCCATGAACTTCATCACCGGCGTAGTTTCCATCGACGAGCACGACATGTGGGTGTACGCCATGGACGGGTCGTACATTGAGCCCCAGAAAGTCCAATCCTTGGTCCTCACCAACGGTGCTCGTTTCTCCGTGCTGATCCGCAAACACAAGGTCGGCGACTTTCTGATCCGTTGCAGCGCCATCACAACCCCTCAGATCATTGCCGGCCATGCCATCCTTCATGTCGGAAATCTCCCCTACAACGGCAGCAGCAGCGCTGATTCAAAGCCTTTCATCACCATCGGCGGTGCGCCTGTGTCAGAGGACGTTGTCGCCTTCAACCAATCCATAGCAGCGCCATTCCCGCCCCAGGCCATTGCGCCAAAGGCAGACGCTTTGTACAAGCTTAGCATGAGGCTAGATGGAGCGAGCTACCTTTGGGCCATGAACAGCTCGCTTCTGACGCCATCAATGCTAGACGACAATCCCGATCCTGTTCTCTTTCGCCCGCCGGTGAACAAGCACGACAACACCACCATCTCCACGCTGAATAATACATGGGTCGACTTGGTTTTCTACGCGTCCACATCACCAATGCCTGCGCACCCGATCCACAAGCACGGCAACAAGATGTTTCAGATCGGAGCCGGTGACGGTGACTTCAACTGGTCGTCTGTTGAAGAAGCCGCAAAGGAGAGACCAGAACTATTCAACCTGGTTAACCCTCCGCGCAGAGATTCATTTACCACTCTGGTGGCGATCAAGAATGTGAGTTGGATCGTTGTGAGATATCAGGTTGTCAACCCTGGGGCTTGGCTATTGCACTGTCATATAAGCAATCACCTTAGCGGAGGAATGTCGGTCGTTATCCAGGATGGAATTGATGCGTGGCCGACGGTCCCTGATGAATATCTTCATCATGGAGTTTGAAAAAGGGTGTTTCTGGTAAATTCGGTGAATAATTCACAACGAGGTTATAAGATGGGTGGGGGGGGAGTTAAGATGTTGCCGTTTCCGTTAATTTAAGAGACACCACTCTCTTTGGGTGGAACAGGTCTAATCCGAGTTCACCACCCAAATAAAAAAAAATAGATAGGCGGCTTAGACTAACCAAAATAATGCCTAATAATTAATTTTATGACTCAGTTAGGATCCCAGGACATATATTCCTGCCACGTCTAGTTTAAAGTCCTGGCAGCAGCCTGAGCTACTTGCGCCACCAATACTAAACTCAGCCTCAGTCATGTAAGTGATCCGACCTTCAGGCACCAGAGTAGCGCTCTAGGCATTAAACGCCTTATCTAAGCAAGTAGGACTCTTGACCACGATGAAGCCACTTGTGTCGATATTTTGATCCTATTTAGGCGGCAAATACATAAAGCACATTAGGGATCCTCATTCATGAGCCTTAACCTAGGCAACGAGATCATTTACTCATTCATTCATCCAGTCATTCATTTATTGAATAAAAGCATTCGTTCATCTATTCAACTCTATCGAGAAATATCTGACATCTTACGATACATATGTACCCAACCCTCACCAGCATGCTGGCCCGGCTCGGCTTCAAAGCAAAACCATCGTCAATCATTCAACAGTTCAACAGATCCGCCACTATGGCCGCCTCAAATAGCAATCAAGGCCCCATTCGTACAAGTTATCCTTCCAATGAAGTCGCCATCCCAGATTCATTCCTCACCACACCAACCTCCCAACCCATCACCGCTACTCCCGTGTCCTTTGAGACTTCAACACTCCCCGAATACACTGGTTGCACAGCCTTTACCCTCGACAACGTCCTCTCTCTAGAGGAGTGCAACCAGCTCATCTCCCTCGCTGAGGCTTCAGCCCCAGTGGAGAAACAGGGCGAATCACCATGGAAACCAGCGCTTGTGTCTCTGGGCCCTGGATTAGAGACCTCAGCGCCCAGTTATCGAAACAGCAATAGAATCATATGGGACAAACAGGAAGTTGTAGATCGCATATGGCAGCGCTGCACCCAAGCTGATGGAGTGGAGAAACTCTTGTCCCAGGTACCAAGCCAGAACAAGAACGAAAAGGGCATGTGGAAATTCCGCTGCCTCAACGAGCGCATGCGTTTCTTAAAGTACACTCCCGGCATGTTCTTCAAACGTAAGTCAACTCCACTCGTTGAAAAACGTCTCACATACCAAGGCTCACATCTTGCTCTCCAGCTCACTGCGACGGCGCATATTACACCACCATTCAAGGACGACACGTTGAGACGCAATACACCGTGCAGGTCTATCTAAACGACTCTGAACTAGTCGGCGGCGCGACGGCATTTCTGTCATATGACAGAAAGAGACGATTAGATGTCAATCCAAAGGCAGGAAGTGTGCTTGTCTTCCAGCATGATCGATTGTACCACGAGGGAGCCGAGGTAAAGAAGGGAGTCAAGTTTACCATGAGAACAGACATCATGTATGAGTGGACAGAAGATGAGAGTGCTGAAATAGCAAACTAGAACGCCTGGCAGTTTCGCAGGGTTGCTGGGTATTGATTATAATACATAGGTAGTTATCATATTATGACAAAAAAATCTCGTCTCTTCATCGCCCTTGTTTAGGCATCTTCTTTTCTTCCATAGCTTCAATGTCTTTTTTCTTATGAAAGTGCGGTGCCAATTCGGCCAACCAGCCGACTTCAATGGGCATTACACTCCGCATATACTCTTTTGTTGTCTGTACAAGCTCAAAGTAAATAACCATCTTCTCCGGTGGATCTACCGACATCAATACGCTGCTTGGGTGAATCCACACGGTTGTACTGTTTTTGACGGTCCGGTAACTATCGCCACTCTTCTGCAATCTCGCAGCATTCGGGAAGAAACCTGCGGTAATAGCACGTTTGATTGGTCGCAGGTTCCCGGCACCACACGTGGATGGAGCAACTTCAACACGCTCGCAGAGCTTCGCGAGCTGGTCCCGTACATCTCGAGCTCGAGTGAGGGACCGTTGCTGTAAAAAGTTCTCCTTTGACCAAATAGGCGAAAAATCACTATCAACCCACTGATTCCATATATTCAGCAAGGTGATGTGATCTCCTCCATCCTTGACAGTGAAGCGATTCCGAGCACTGTCAGCGTGGATCTTTTTGTCCTTTGGTCTAAAGAACAGGGCTGAAGCTTCGCCTAGCATGGAGATGATGGAAAGCACTTCCTCGACACACCCCTCTTTATCAGCGGCGAGAACAGCTTTAGCCAGCATTGGATCCGTTGGGAACTCTGCCATCTGACGTCCCATCTTTGTCAGTTCGCCCTTGTGATTTAGTGCTTGTAGAGCAAATAGTTGGTTCAAGGCACCTATGAGGGCCTCTGTGGGGGGTGGGTCCATGAACTCGAAGTCAAGCAGCTCATTGATACCCAGAGATTTCAACTGCAGCACAACGCCGTTGAGGTTTGTCCGCTGGATTTCAGGTAGAGGTGATTCATCCATTTCGTTCATATATGCAAATTTCGTATATAATCGGAAGCATTTCCCAGGCCCAACTCGTCCAGCACGACCGCTGCGCTGATTTGCCGAAGCTCTGGAGCAAGGGACAACCACCAAATTGGACATGCCCGACGCTGGGTTATAGACATTCTCCTTGACATATCCAGGATCAATAACATAGACGATACCATCAATTGTCAAGCTTGTTTCCGCAATGTTAGTTGCCAATACTACCTTTCGAGCACCGTCTGGGGTGGGCTCAAAGATCTTTGATTGAAGTTCAGAAGGTAAGTTGGCATAGATGGGACAAATGACTAATTCTTTGATGCGATTTCCAAGTTTTTTGGCCGTTTCTGAAATTTCCGTTTCGGCAGCCTCAATCTCATCTTGGCCCGTTAGAAAGATGAGAATGTCGCCTTTGCCCTGGGTTGTGTGAATTTGGAATACAGTTGTTATGGCAGCAGCCAGATAGTTGGCTTCTGGCGCTGGTGTATAGTAAATATCCACAGGATATCTGCGGCCGGGGATATTGAAGATAGGAGCATCGTCAAAATACTGTGCAAATTTCTCTGCATTCATCGTCGCAGAAGAAATGAGCAGTTTAAGATCCTTTCGCTCTCGTGCCAAATCCTTCACCAAGGCAAGCAAAATATCCGTGTGCACCGTCCGTTCGTGTGCCTCGTCGATCATCAGGGCTGAATAGCCGGCCAAATCTGGTTCTGTCATAAATTCCCGTAATAACATGCCGTCCGTCATGTACTTGAGAACCGTCTTTTCGCTTGAGCAGTCTTCAAATCGGATAGAGTATCCAACTTCATGGCCAACCTTGACGCCAACCTCATCAGCAACACGAGCAGCCACACTCATTGCAGCTACTCGCCGCGGTTGCGTACACCCAACCTTCATGCCGTTCTTCGTATAACCAGCTTCATGGAGGTATTGTGGCAGCTGTGTAGTTTTACCACTACCAGTCTCACCAACAATAACCAGGATTTGATATTGCTCCAGCGCTTCAAGGAATTGGTCTCTATACTGGTAGATTGGCAAGCTTTTTCGCGTTTCCTGAATCGAGAGGGCCTGTTTCTCCGCTGCCTCGATTTGCGCTTCCAAAAACTGTTGCTCTTTGGTCAAAACTTTGCGCTCACCCGGCATTCGTGAGTCTAAACTCCACTGGATGTATTGAGAGTCGTCCATAACGTAGTCGTAATCGTCGTTGTCTCGCTCTCGGCCCTGAATCTGCGCCTTGGCTTTAGTTGCCTGTTCCCTTTCCCATTCATCGTGCTCTGTGACGAACTTTTCTTGGCCGTACTCATCCCGCTCCACGTGTCGCTTATACAGCGCCTCTTCCTTCTTTTTTCTGTCTAGTTTGCCCTTTTCAGTGATGTAGTCTTCTGGCATCACATACCCATCTTGATGGTCATCGATCCTCAGTCTCTCCTCCGCCAAACGCAGAAGTTCCCGATTCTTTGCGAACTCCGCCTTTTCTCTTTCTGATAATCTCATACCACTGCGTAGCTCTTCTGTCTCTTCAGCAACCTGCCTCCTGAGGAGGGCCAGCCTCTCTGTCTCTCTCTTGCTGAGATACGACTGACGCGATCTCATCCTCGCCTCCTTGTGAGGATCCGACGCCTCACCGGTGTCCATTGGGACGAAGGCATATTTTTTTGAACTCATTTTAAATGCGGCAACTGCCTCCTTTGATAATTATGCAGAGACAGACTTGGCGACTATGAGGCACGGTGATTTTGTGAAATTTATATCTGGTCAAAGATACCAGGCAGAGTCTAGCGGCTGAAACTGAGGCGCGATGCTGCCTGCCAAAGAGTGCTAACTTCAAGCTACAGCATCTTTTTTTAGGCCATCAAGAAATCTGGGGACTATTAGTCCGCGCGTTGATCCGCTGACCTATCGGAGTTGTGCGATAAGAATCGTCTCCCTCTTATCGGGCCACATGCAGGTCCCGCCAAACACCTTGAGACAGGTTGACGCAACTAGAAATGTTAACACGCTGTAACTTAGACAGCACATGAGCATCTCGCCTCTTGCTTTCTCTTCACTCTTTTACCTCACCTTGAGCCCGCCACGACCCAGCAGCTCAAGAGGGGGGAATCGCATGGATTTCCCATCTTTATTGATTTTCTTTCAATAAAAAAATTGGCACTACGCAAATTATTCCAGCCATGATACTTCGAGGAGTGCTTCTCCTAGTCCTGCTGGCTCTGGTCCAGCTGGCGCTTTGCGCCGAGGACTACTACAAGGTGAAATGCTGCCCAATGCTCCCTTTTGACGATATCATGCTAACCGGGATTAGATTCTAGGAGTCGATAGGAAAGCTACGGATAAGCAGTTGAAATCAGCATACCGCCAGCTCTCTAAGAAGTATCACCCAGACAAGAACCCGTAAGCTCTCCCGCGCATTAGAGAGTGTCAAGACTCCTTGCTAATAAGTGCATCTTCAGCGGCGACGATACTGCACATGATAAGTTTGTGGAAGTTTCCGATGCATACGAAGTGCTGAGCGACTCCGAAACCCGCCAGATCTATGACCGCCACGGCCACGACGGAGTCAAGAATCACCGGCAAGGCCGCGGTGGCGGTGGTGGAGGGGACCCATTCGACCTCTTCAGTAGATTCTTCGGTGGCCATGGCCACTTTGGCAGATCGAGCCGCGAGCCTCAGGGTAACAACGTCGAGGTCCGAGTCGAGATAACTCTCCGCGACTTCTACAACGGTGTGACTACCGAGTTCCAGTGGGACAAGCAGCACATCTGCGAATCCTGCGAAGGCACCGGCAGCGCTGATGGACACGTCGACACATGCAATGTTTGCGGCGGACACGGAATCCGCATCGTCAAGCAACAGCTCGCTCCCGGCATGTTCCAGCAGATGCAGATTCGTTGCGACGCCTGCGGCGGCCGAGGCAAGACCATCAAGAACAAGTGCCCGGTATGCCACGGCAACCGTGTCGAGCGCAAGAGAACCACTGTCAGCCTGACCATCGAGCGCGGCGTGGCGCGCGACGCCAGGATCACATTCGAGAACGAGGCCGACCAGAGCCCCGACTGGATCCCTGGAGACCTCATCGTCAACCTCGGCGAAAAAGCCCCCTCCTACGATGACAACCCCGACCAAGTCGACGGTGTATTCTTCCGACGCCAAGGCCACGACCTCTACTGGACCGAAGTCCTCTCCCTTCGAGAAGCCTGGATGGGCGGCTGGACCCGCAACCTCACCCATCTCGACAAGCACATTGTCCACCTCGGCCGCGAGCGAGGGCATGTCGTCCAAAGCGGACACGTTGACACCATCCCCGGCGAAGGCATGCCCAAATGGCACGAAGACGGCGAAAGCGTCTACCACACACACGAATTCGGCAGCCTATACGTCACGTACGAGGTCGTCATCCCCGACCAGCTCGACAAGACCATGGAGCGGGAGTTTTGGGACCTCTGGGAGAAGTGGCGGCTCAAGAGCGGCGTCGACTTGCACAAGGACAGCGGTCGGCCAGATATACCGCCCCCGCTGCCAAAAGGCCAGCACGACGAGTTATGATGATGGATAGAAATTCATGAGTTTGTAGGGACCTGTCATTTTGTACATTGAGACAAAAAAGCATAAAGAAAACTACTATGAAAAAATACTCTCCATAGATTTAAGTGTTATAGCGTTATTACTAGTCTGGTCATGGGGAGTCTTTGCTGTTAGGACAAGCTACCTATATTTTCTTACTCAAATGATAGAAATGTTTGCATTGCATTGCATATGTATATCCGAATTTGCATTTCATCATCTCCTTCACATAATCCATCCCCAGCTATATCTAAGATACGTTAGTATGAGGGAAATGGTCAAAACAGTAGAAAGCATGCTAATAGAACTGAATTTCGAGCTTTATATCAAATTGTTGGCGTTCTATAGGACATCGTAGTAAAATGAATGGCGAGAGCAATATCCCCATGTCCATCACAAACATTATTATTTTTTTGCCAAATTCGATGTATGTCTGAAGCAATTAAACAAAAGAAAAAAGAAATGAAAATATAACAAGGAAAATATAACCGGTCATTATAATCGTTCATGATCATCATCAGTCGTCACAAGGATCATCTCCGCCTCTTTCGCTTCCGGTCACCTCTCGGATCGCCATCTTCTATTTCATTCCGCCTTTCTCCGTCTCTGCCGCCCCCTTCTTCACTGCCTTCCCTTCCTTCTGCTTGCTGCAGCGCATTACCAGTACCAGGTGGAGGCTCCAGCCATTCGCCGCCGAGTACCTCCCCTATGACACCCACCCAGCTACGTCGCCCTTCCAAAGCACCAGTCACATGCCTCACCAGCTTCTCGATTCGTTCCTGGTCGGTTCCGCCGACTTGCCACGCGCCCTGGACATCCCAGTCACCAACTTGCTGCGGTGGGCGGTGAAATTCGCCTTTCCTTGTAGTCCATCGGCTCCGATCAGCATCGTTTGCATCCAACCGCTTGCCCTGTGAGTCAAAACGATCAGGAAGATCTTCAATCTCGTTTTCTGAATCTAAATCTGAACCGTGGCGCTCTCTGCCGGCTGCTTTCCCATCACGGTTGCTCGGGCGGTCATGCGTCGTATCAGATGATTGCCGGTGACGAAGACTAAGTCTATCAAAGAAGTTTTTGCGATGGTTGTCGGCAGATTCGCTTTCGGACTCGGAGCCGTCTGATGCTATGACTTCAACCTGGTCCATCCTATGCCTTTTCATGGTCTTGGAACTTGTAGGGGAGAGAGGTCCAAATGACACAGACTTTCTCCTGTTGGCGGGACCTTCGGCTGGCATCTCGATGGGCGGCGGCTTCTTGCGATGCTTTACTGCAGCTAACTCATCCATCAGTCTCAGATCCACGGAATCATCACCTTGGTTTCCCGCAACAGTACTAATCGAACGCACCCTCAGGTTTTCCATTCGTTTGGTTGGGTTCATTTTGATTTCTAGAAAGGTCACTCACATGATCTGGCGGGAAGTTGCTGCCGGCCGGTGGAGGCCCGGGTGGAGGTGGTCCGGGTGGAGGTGCCGGGCCATTATGCGGAGTGCCGTCAAGATGAGGGCCGTAACCGGGAGCTCCCGAGTTGGTGGGTGGCGGCGGTCCAGATGGTGGTGGTGGCCCAGCGGGTGGAGGCGGAGGAGCATATCCTGTGTAATCTTGAGGTATATACGGTTGGTATTCCTGAGGCGGTGGGACGTTGGGATCCGTATATGGTGTGTAGCCTTGTCCTCCCGGACCAACTCCTGGTGTCATAGGATAAGGGGGATAATAAGCCCCGCCGGAGGCAGTGGGTGGCGAGTGTGGGCGCTGTTCATCAAAGTATCCTCCATTGGGTGGACCGTTGCTCGGGCCTGTATTTTAAAGTAAGCATCAAATAAATCGTGCGCAAGATGAAATGGTAGGTCTCACGTCTTCCTTCCTCGTCTCTTTCCTTCGATCGTCTCTCTTTTGACCGTCTTTCTTTCTTTTCTTTATCCTTGCGATCCTTGTACTCCTTGATTCCAATCGCTGCTGCCCCTGCGGCAGCCATATCCCTTAACCTACTCCTGCTCCGCTTGCGTTCTTGATCCGAGGCTGAGGAAGATCGCGACCGATCACGTCTCCTCCGTCGACTTCGGCGCCGGGCTTCAGCCTCGGACTCATAACCTTGTCCAGAGGGAGAGCGGGGATCCGGATGTAGGGGCGTACCGCCGTATTCAACTAGGCCTAGCTCAGGGTCAGCCCCTGCATCCGAATGAAGGGATCTTGGTCTCGACCTGCTCCTGCTCCCGCTTCGGCTTCTGCCGACAGACTCATCTCTATCATATTCACTGTCGCTAAGGCCGCGAGAAGCCGATCGCTCTCGATCCTTCTTCTTTTCGCGATGATCTTTCCAGAGCTTGCCAGCTACCCCGGCGGCGGCGGCGGCTCCGGCCAGCTTAGCACCACGTCCAAGCTTGGATTTGCTGCGTGACCGGCTCCCATTTCGAGAGCGAGATTTTGACTTGTCACGGAAGTGCTTCACTATACCTGCTGTTGCTGCAGTGCCAATAGCTGCCTTAGCCAAGGTGGAAAGGCTGCGCTTACGGCTCGGCCGACGAGAGCGAGATCGAGAGTAATCACCACCGGAGGAAGAGTAACCTCGCGTCCTGCTGCGGCCTCGGCGATGCTCTTCTTTCTCAATCTTGCTTGCCTGGTGATACTTGACTGCACCAGCAGCAGCAAGGGCGACAGCCGCGATTCCCAAGCCTTTCTTAAGTTTAGAATGATGGTCGGGGGATTCCCGCCCATCCCCCCAATTCTCCTCATAGGCATGGTGAGCCCGTCTAAGAGCTTCTGTTCCTAGGGCACCTAAGGCAGCACCAGCAAGAACCTTTTTCCCACGGTTATCGGGCAGGTCGCCGTACTCGTTGGAACGACTAGACAGCAATGCAGTGATACCAGCACCAGCGAGAGCCCCCTCTGCGAGATGGCGTTTATGATGGTGATCGGGGCTCTCACTGCGTTCCCGGCGTACTGTACGGCGAGAATAGTAGTAGTCGTCGTCATCGCTCCAATACTCATCCCGCCCTTGGCGGTGACGATGGCGGTTATTGCCACGGTAAGGGCCAACCTCACGCCTTTCGTGACGGTAATAATATTCTTCATCATACGGCGCCCGAACCAGTTCGCGGTCAGATTCTTTTTCTCTCAGGACAATGATGCCTGGATCCTGTCTGGGGATGATGAATTGCTGGGCTGGGGCCTCCTGCACGATGATCTTCTGGTCGGGGGCTCTCTGGCGAACAATGACGGGCGAAGATGGTTGTTCCGATTCGCGGTAGTAGTCGGTTTCCTTGCGATATCGATCAACTTCATGGCCGTGTGAATCTTCAAAGCGCTCCTCGACCCTCTTTTCGACTCGTACGTCATCTTCGTGGCGGTCATGACGAGAACGTCTATCCCAGTCGCGATCTGATTCCCGTCGCTCAATATCACGTTCGTAGAAGGCAGTGCGCGAGCGGTCAGCTTCAACATCAAAGGCCGAGCGAGGTCTATCGGGCACATAGCCCCGCTCTCGTCTCTCGTATTCGACGAAGTCGTTAGATGAGCGCTCGCCGCGATCGTGGCGAGAGCGGCGGTCGTCGTCCATGTCGACCTTTTCAGTGCGCTCGTAGCGGTCTCCTCGGGGGTTCACTTTGTATCGCGTTATAGTAGTACTCTTGTGCCTCTCATCATCAGAATCGCTATCACGACGGTCCCGGTAGACACGGGAGGTTCTATAGTCGGCCATGGCTCCGGCCAGATACTTATATCTTAGCGCTCCCGGTGACTCACGGCGCTGAGGAAAAGCCAACAACTCTAGCAAGGGGCAGAAACAAAGAACAAAGTTTGAAGAAGGAGGGGGAATCGAGAAGGTGAAAGGATGACGCAGGAGATGTGTGGCAGACAAGTCGAGAGGATACGTGTGATGGAGGTAGGCCAGGAGGGAGCGAACCAGGTGGGCTAGTGGGCTTCGGAGGCGGGCGGTACGAAGGAGTCACGTCAACAACAGATCATGCTTAACATCTAGACAGTACCAATACGCCAAAATAGCCTCCCCAACTCAGAGGAGGCCTAGTTGTATTTGCGCGTGTGTGTGTGTGTGTGGCTAGGATGGTATGGGGGGCAGGGCAGCTGATGTATGGAGGGTGAGGGGGAGGGGGAGAGATACATCCATAGATGATGGAGGGGGGGAGGAGGAGGAGGGGCAGCAGGGCTGGCTGGCGGAGCTAGAGAGGTGCTGGAGGTCCCTCAGAAGAGGTCTGGTGGCAGTGCCGACAGCGCTGCCGTAGACACATTTATTGCAATTTAGGGAAGGGTCTGGCGCTCGAATGTGATTGATGACCCGGCTGACGCTGAGACGAGGTGATTCTGGGTTCGCGTGAGCTCTGGATTTCTTTCTAACTGAAAGTTGAAAGTTGTGATGATTTACATGGCAGCGAGGGCTTTCTTAGTGGCGTGTCTGGATACGTTTACCTTCCAGAGCAAGCCAGCCCCGGAGCCGCCTAGAACCCAGTTCCACCAAAGTAACTGTCCGGAATGAAGCACCTGCAGTGTCCCTCTTCAGTGCATGTGCATCACCCACAGGCCCCCAATACACCTGAAATATCAATAGCATCAGTTACTTAGGTATTCAATCCTCAGCGCCAAGAGCTCGACGGGAGGGATACCCCCCAGCAGACCGGAAGCAAAGATCGATCACTCACAGTGCTGTAAATACAGTGCATCTGTTAGCATCTCAGGTCCTCATCATGCGCCCCAAGAGACAAAAAAGAAAAAGAAAATTAACAAAGAAATATCCTGGAGAGGCAGAGACAAGATAGTGAAAAACTGCCTTGGTCAGCTGCATCGCCCAAACGAATATAGGTAATCAAAGATGAGACCCAGCGCCTTGTGACCAGGCAGAAGTGGTGTGGCGGGGGGGGAGGCCAGCAGTTGCAGGAACCACGCGGGCCAATGTCGCAGACGCACAGCCCAACGGCGGCGCGCCTCAGCCTCCATGCTGCTGCTAAAGAGGTACAGTACCAAGACGATATTACAGTGTCCTCCGCCTGTAAGGCATCCCTTGCGCTTCTCGCCCCCGCTTTGCCTTGTCCCACAGCGGCTGCAGCTTTTTTTGGTGGGCCATCGTCATGGAAAGCAGCCATCTGATGCCTCTTTTCTCCGTCGTCTATGGCGGCGCACCCTGGCTGACCATCTACATCGCATTATGTATATGCCTCTCTTATTTTTTTGCTTCCAACTTGTGCTTCGCTTCGAGGATTTTGATCGCCTCGCGTCGTGCCGCCAGCACTAAGCTAGTAATAGGGCGGCCTTGACTAGCAGCCATACCAAAACAAGCTTGGCCCTCACTGAAGAGCCATGTCGTCATAGCTCCCAGTTGCCGCACTTGGATCATCATCATCGCAAGTTCGCAACACGTTTTTTCTCTCGACCCTGGCAAGGCTTGCCATATTGCTTGCCCCCCCCCCCCCCCATGCGTGACACCTGTTTCTTGTCTCTGGCCAAGAAACCTGAGTGACTGCCATTAGTGAGCGCATATCCTCATGTGCTAAAGTCAACCAGACTTTTGGCCGAAAACATCGGGTGTTGCGCCCGGTCGCCGTGCGTGATAACCGACGGCATGGCTATGCCCGCGTGTTAAGGAGTCATTCAGGCCTACGCGTTCGCCAAGCCTGTTAGTTCCTCACCTTCGCCCTACTTTGAAACGTTTCTACAGTATTTCCATTTTCTCATCCGATGGGCCGGGACGTTTGTAACTGTCGGCGCCTCCCGAGAGGCTCAATATCCCCTGACAAGGTTACCGCCGGGAATGAATGCCGCGATACTCCGACTTGGTGGCAAAAAAACACGAATAAGAAAAGCGTCCAATACTATCGTGACTAATCGAGTTTGAATTTACGCCGTTTATTATTCCCGTGTAAATGCCCCATGCATTGTCAAGTGTACCAGCGCCGAATACGCCATCATCTCCAACTTGAAATCATTTTAAATATACACATGTGCATCCTCTAGTCGTCAAGGTCTCCCTTGGTTCCGATGAAGCCAACGCCGCCATTGCTCCGTCTTCTCCTCCCAATCACCTCACGGACCCATTCGGTTAATGTGAATCCCCAGTGGCCAGTTACCATGACACCGCTGAGAATATTGATAACTTTCACCAGGAACATAAAGATACCGTCCCGGCTCTCTTCCACTGCCAACAGGATAGGCTCAATATCATACTTGAAAAAGATGCCTGGGACTTGGTGGTTTGAGATCGACTTGCTCTGCTCGGTGACCGCGTATTGATTCGTCGCAATTCTGCGACTTCCAACGGTGTATACAGTAGGCACGACTGATAGATAATACTGAAACTTGTGGAACGGCACAATCGCAGTGTTGACAGTCCGGTCAAGTGGATTGACGAGCGACGGGTAGAAAGGGCCGTATGAAAGCTCCGACACGATGTGAGAGAAGTTGAATTCTAGAAAATCGGTCAGCAAAGATTCCACTATAGACAGATTGTTGGGGGGACAAGGACATACTGCTGTGGTCCAGATGCTCGCCCATTTCTTGGTAACCGTGGCCCCTTGCCGTGATGTGAAAGTCACCTTGGACCTTGTTCAGATCCAAGCTGCCGTACATACGACAGCTATCCGGCTTGCCCCTAAACCGTGGAGTCTTTGCCCACTTGGCCCTCTTGCGACCCAGGGCCACAATATCATGCACGTGTTCCTCTCCAAATCCTTCATCAAGCTGGAGCCAGCCAGCACCAGTATCAAGCTGCCCATCACTAGTTCTTCCCAGCCTGTGCACCCCTTTGGCATCAATCCACGAGCCCCATGCTGTTGGGTTCCGCTGAAGACGAGAAGCAGCAAGAATGCGGTCACCAGAGGCATCCTGGACGTTGACATGTAGGTCGTGGCACTCCATGTTGACGACGATGTCGAGATTGATCTGCATTTGATGGCCGACGCCCTTCTCGACAGCAAAGTTGTGCGACTCTGAGCCGCGCCACCAACGGCCCAATTCGGTCCATAGGAGGACGGAGGATATGAAGAGCATGGCAACTGTCCATTTCCCGCCGCCCGATGTTCGCGTTACATACTGAGGTTTAGATTTGGCTGCAGCAAGTCAGCGCATGATTCAATAAGGGATCATCATAATTTGAGGCAAGAAGAGCATACGAAAGGCATCAAAAGCGCTAACAATGTTTCCCGCAGCACCAAAGTTATCATCGCTCGGCCCAGTCTTCTCAAACCCGTCCATTGCGAAGGTCTTGATCCCAAGTATTTCCTCCAGTAAAGTCCTGAGCCGTATATTGTTGGATGTTCCAATATGTGCCGCCTCTCTTGAATTCAATCTTCGATACAGCTGACAGGATTTGCGTCTTCCAAGGCAGGCGTGAAGGAAGAACGAGGACTAGGAGAAGCGCCCTATCCACCAGCAAGCTTCAGGTGTGACGGCCCCTACCACATTCCCCAAACTGCGCCGTCGTCGATGGCAAGATTATACCGAAGCGCACTCAATCGGGTTCTTGATCGATGAAATGCTAGATGCCGCCCTCAATTCGTGATGCTTTGTTAGTGGTGCAGGCTGAGGTGCTCGTGCAGCCTCCGACCATATAAGAAAGGACAGCTGGACATAATTCGTCGCAGATTCAACGTGAGGTAAGCTTGGACCCCTGTTGAGGCTGTCGCTAATTACGGTGATTGGTGGAGATGGACTTGTCGGGCTATCATCGGCCCGAGAGTCTCGCTCAATTAGAGGTACCTAGGTACTT
Source organism: Sphaerostilbella broomeana (assembly GCA_930272545.1). Classification (NCBI taxonomy): domain Eukaryota; kingdom Fungi; phylum Ascomycota; class Sordariomycetes; order Hypocreales; family Hypocreaceae; genus Sphaerostilbella; species Sphaerostilbella broomeana. The sequence continues at coordinate 32,626 of CAKNET010000054.1, read as the reverse complement.
AGCATTTCATTTGTGGCGACGCATATACATTGTCTCCAACGCTAACATGACGATATTGACATGCCATGCTCCATGCCTTATATCCTAGCTTACTATGGAAGATTAGAACGGTTGGCCACTCACGTACGGAAGGCAGTAGAATTCAGAAAGCCAATGGACAAAGCTTACAACTGGAAGCCAAATTGCTGCTATGGATGTATCGTAATGAAAATTGACATGCCGTGACCATTTGTTCAACTAATAAGCTTAAAGAACAATTGAAGTCTTTCCATTATGCAAATTGAGCTCTTGGTACATATGGATCTAGTGACAAGACATTCAATCCGTTGTCGCATCAAGAATAACCTATCAAGGTAGCGCCGCCTACCCTAGAACCAAGGGGGCGTCGAGCAGTTCTCATCATCACCAAGACGTAACACCACCCAACTCAGTTATCACCAGCATCATCCTGAACGGTAAAGGTTAGAGATCCATCGCAGCCGGAATTAAAAATTGGATTTAAATAAATCTTTTTCATTTGTCTTCTCCATATATTTTAATCTCATACATTTATTCCACAAACACAGACCTCAACAATGGCCATGTCACCCCAACCACATCTCGACTTCGAACGCATCAAGGACGATGAGATTAGCCTTCTATCTAGTGATGATGCCTACAACATCGTCGTTATGTTTGAGAATATTATAAATTCCTCACCTGAACCAACCGTTAATGAGAAATCAGCAAATTTTTTAGTCAACTAACTTCATCCGTTCCCAAAAACGCCTCAAGTAATGAAACCCAAACTTGGGTGTGGAATGCTTGGCAGGCCGTAATTCGCATTGCAAGCTGCATCCCCCGTCAGCACTACGGACAAGATGTTCTGGTGGCAGTGGTGAGGAAGCTGAAAGATGCTGGGCCTACCTGGGAGCAACTACCTGAATTTGGGAGTCGCATAAGGGACAGTTGGAACCTTAGTACGTTGCAGCTGCAACTCGAGTTGAGCCAAAACCTTACTCATAGAGACTAACTGATTGAAGGTCCTACATATTATCCCTATAGTGACGACGAGGACGACAGGGAATTCACATTAGCTGAATGGCTGAACTTGAACTCGTTTGTCGCTAGATTGCATGGTACCAGAGTTGCAGACTTCGGCAATTGCGCAACTTGGGAGTTGCGAAGTGGCCTTGAGGATGATGTTAGGGTCCCTCCCCTTGTTTTTGAAACCCGAATTCTTGTTGCTTGTGAGTGGATGCTACGGAGTAGCCATCGACTCTTGGAAGAATCACTACTCGGCATCAACACAGCTACGCCAAAGCCAAATCAGGGGGACCCCTATAGAACTGGCAGTCTTTTCACTGGATCAAGAGGCTTCAATCTTGAGCGCTGGGGTTGGTGGAAGCGCCGGTTACTTGAGATTCGTAATGACTCTGATCCCTCTATCCATGCAGCAATCAACGAAGCTGTACAGGCGATGACGAACGCAGAACTAGACATTGGATCAAGAGTACTGCCCCAAACCTCTATGCCGGTCAACGAAGACAATTAGGCCAAGTTCTTGTTGTGGGAGAAGAATACTACGCTGGTGGATGGTGAGTTTGCGACATGGGTGGTAGTTACCTCAAACTATCAAGGAGAACGACCATGAAACCCTCAAGGGTTGCCGCCGTTTTGTCCTCAGGAAACAAGTAGATTATATAACTGTTGTGTGCCAAAGCGTAATTTTTCTGGTGTCAGCAATGAAGCTGAAGCAGCGTGAACTGATTGACACCGACGAAGGAAGGGTCTCGTTTTCTTGTCAGCAGCGCGGATGAAACCCTTAATGTATACAGATCTCCGGACAGGCTATTCACAGGGGTCAACGGGCTTGCCAATGTCGGTAATACATTAGCTATGTATCTTATCCCAGACTTCGGTGACTATTATTACGACCAAAGGCAACTGTATCTATTGACAACGAAATACACTGCCTTGTAAGTGGAAATCCTGTATATCTCCACGTTCCGACTTTAATAAGGTTCCTGGCGGTATTCAAATCCACCAGGTACTGAGATAAACTTATATTAACTCATGGAAAGAAGTAAAGACACATATACGAGACAGAGCCTCTATTGTGGCATATCTTAATCGACGGTGCCCGAGACACTGTTGGTACGATGGCGGGGCGAGTTTAACAAGCCAGTAAGAAGTTTTCTCTTGTGTTGATATTGAGTACATGTAATTAGCTAACTGAGTCAAAGCCGAGTGCCTGCCCTATGCCGATAAAACTCTAGTTTCGGCGGACGGTAGAATAGACTTTGATGGTTCATAAAACGAAGCAGTGGCCACTAATGCCATTGATCGATTTCTTCAAACCGTTCAGCAGCAACAGCATCAGGGCAAGGATGAGCCCAATCCCCACCAAGTCGAAAACGAAGCCAGGCGAACCCCATTATACCGAAACAGATAATCTAGTTCGACACACTAGAAAATTTACTATATACAAGTACTACTTCCAATCTATAGGTTGGCGGAGGGCGGCTGTGTTACTCGCCGCCGCTCTATGAGCAGTATTCTGCGAGGGTTTTGGGTGCGTGTTAATCATAGCCCTAGAGTTGTTCGAAACTAACGGCTTGTCCTTAGATCTATGGCTCAAGTGGTGGTCTGATGCCAATGGTGGGAAACTGCTTCTCTATCTCAATGTCTATTTGGTGCTACCCATCATAAACTGCGCTGCAATTGGTGTCTTCGTCTGGTATGAGCGAACCATTATTAGGTAGGTTTTTGTAATTCTCAAAGTAGATTCTAACAGTCATTAGGGCTTTTCAATCTATATTACCCCATCTAGTGCCAACAAGTTGCACTATATACTATTGAACGCTGTCATGAGGTTCGGATGGGTAGGCATCGTTTTTCTTGATCAAGGCTCGTCAACTAGAACTCCAGGGCTCTCCGCAGTCTTTCTCCTCACTCACACCTACCAATAAGATATTGAACATGTTCAGCCAAGATATGACTCTTATCGAAGGGTCGCTGGCTACTGTTAAATATACAGATTCTATATTTCCATAACTCTCAGCTAACCTGACTTGCCCAGGATTTGATGAGCTCCTAAACTCTGTAATAACAGGCTGGACGCAACTCGAAATCTCTCTAAGGTCTGTCGCTAGGATTAGGAGCTTCGATAAGAGTGTATCGCCTGAGGACAACATAAGCGAGAAGCATGAGCCACTACCGTTCTGGCCAGATCGAGGCCTTCGCCTGAACGTGGATCCTCAAGGACGCTCAACAAACGAGGTCATCGTAGGAGCCCTAACTCGTGTAGGTCTCTGGGATGGCATGCCCGCTGGTCGAGAGGGTGGTCTGAATGCCGACATCACACCATCATCGTTGTCAAAAAGGCCAGCAGCAGTTGCTGGCCCTGGAGCGTGCTCTCCTCGACGTTAAGCGAGGAGGTAAGATTCTGCTGCTGGATGAACCAGCAAGCAGTGTTGATAGAGAAACTCACGACATTGTACGGAGAATTTTGAGTGAGAACTGTCGTGATAGTGGCTCACAGGGTGGACACCATCTTGGCTTCTGATGTTGTGGCCGTCATGGATAATGGTAGGGTTATTGAGTTCGGAGAACCTCAAAAACTATTCACTCGGAATGGTAAATGTGCGGAACTTGTGGATGGATGGTTTGAGAAGTAATTGAAATGCGACCACGAATTCCGAGTACCATATGATTCATATTGTATCATTTCCAACAGCAACTGGTTCTACCTCTCATGTTAGACGTAGAAGGCATTAGGTAGAGCAAGCTTACACAACCATAGACGATGATGACATTTTAGCCATCGAAGTGACGTATACTACCCCATTATTTTAAGAAAAGTAGCTATTTATAGTCATATTATCACTATTAAATATTTTACATATATATATACAGACAAAGCTTACGATTCTACCCCGAAGCTATTCCGAGGTTGTCACTTCTGACCGCTTCGTATAGGGTGGATGCCACAACTCGTTTGGAAATATATTATGGTGCACACCGAATGACCCGAAAGGGCTATTGGTGGCGTCTTCCCAGTCGCGTGATGATTTGTTCGTGTCTGCATGTCTGGGGGGGAATTCAAGATGTTTCCTAGTTTCTAAGCTCGAATAGCACCAGAGGAAGCGCAGCCACCGTTAAGATTTACGATGGCTGCTGCCATGCATCCGCTTCCCGTGCTGATCAAAACCTCGAGTCCAGCAAAGCGAGAAAAATAAAGCCGCAGCTGGCGTTTCAACCTGGAGTCGCCGACACACACATAGAACGACGAGGTGCGCCCGTTGTGATGCAGCCTTTGCAAAAAAAAAAGATCAGGAAATGGAAATGTGGGTGCCTGAGGAACAAGGCCTAGATATAAGCGCTGAGGAGCGTAGTCCATTCCAAGCATTCAATGTACCCTTTCAACAGAATTGAGCAGCGAAGGTACCTGGGCACGCAGCGGTCACGCACTAATCCTAACTGGGGTATTGAGCGGTTGCGCATTGGGTGACAGACCCCAGCTCTAACGAGTCTAGCGGCTCTAGTCGGTCGTAATAGCGAGGATGCGCGCCATCGCTGCCGTTTCGCCCAGTAGAAACCCCCTAACCTGAGCGCCCGTCCACTGTTACTGGCCAGACTTATCCCCCATAGATCCCCAAACACTGGCCAGCCTTGCCAAGAATATGCGCTAATCGACCTAGCGATCGGCCCAGCACCCACTAAGCCCCTGGGCTGCCATGCTGCTTGGCCACTTGGCTGCTTAGCTGCCCACCCGCCTCCGCCAGGGCCAGCCGTAGTTTATCGGTCCTCCCTTTCCTCATTCCAACGCCATACATTCTTGACTTCTCCATTCATTCTATCCAAAACACCACCCGCAGCCTATCCTTCGACCTGCGATCATCGACCGGGTGTCGTGTTCCGCCGCAGAGGATACGCGATCTACACTCGTTTTCTTTTCTGTCGTTCACTCCATCAATTCCCGACGACCGACAAGCGACGACGATTGACGCCTTTTGCCACTCGAGTGCCGCGCCGACCGACCGTCCGTCTCACCCGAACGGCAACTCTTCGCTTGTCGACGCATTAGAATCATTTCCCCTCCGTCTTCCATCGCGCTGTTTCGACCAGCAATTTCTTTCGCTTCATTCTCGTCTTCCCGATGAAGTCTTGCTTGAAATCCGGCGCTCTCGCCGCCGTCTTATCTGCTGCTGGGGTTGTTCGCGCCCAAGCTACTCCCTTCACAATCGACAATGATGGTAGGCAACCCTTGCTTCCAGCCTTTCACGTCTTACCAAGCCCAACACTGACATCATTCTTTATGCTACAGACGACATCAGAAAGACGGCAAAGACTCTCGCCGGTGATGTATTAAAGTACTATCATGGAACCGAATATGGCCAGACTCCAGGCATTCTTCCAGGGCCACCCCCCGCTGGCGACTACTACTGGTGGGAAGGTGGTGCACTGTGGGGAACTCTCATCGACTACTGGCATTTGACGGGCGATGCTCAATATAACGACATCATTATGCAAGCTATGCAGTTCCAAACCGGCCCAAACAACGACTATATGCCTCCTAATGTGACAGTCTCTCTGGGCAATGACGATCAGGGTTTCTGGGGTATGTCTGCTATGCTGGCTGCGGAGGAGAGCTTCCCAGATCCCCCTGCAGACAGACCAGGATGGTTGGCCCTAGCGCAAGGTGTTTTCAACACCCAGGCCAGCCCTGACCGTCATGATAGCACCTGCGGTGGCGGACTACGATGGCAGATTCCCTTCTCAAATGCCGGATACAATTACAAGAACAGTAAGTTGATCGATGAGGAGACGCGCGTTCGTCTTAGGGACTGATTTCGTTTTAGGTATCGCCAACGGCTGCTTCTTCAACTTGGGAGCGCGGCTTGCTCGATACACCGGCAACCAGTCATACGCAGACTGGGCCGACAGGACGTGGAACTGGCTTGAAGGTGTTGGCTTCCTAGACGCCAAAACCTACGCCATCTACGACGGTGCTCACATTGACACCAACTGTACTGACCTCAACAAAGCTGAATTCTCATACAATAATGCTGTTTGGATCCTTGGTGCTGCATTCATGTACAACTACGTAAGTATCCTGCCGGCTTGGACCCGTGCGCCTCCTACCCCACGTCTAGTGGTAGTTTAACTCATATCTTTATAGACCCAAGGCGCAGACAAGTGGAGGCAGAGGGTCGATAAGCTTCTCGATCATGGCCTGGCTGTTTTCTTCCAGAATGACACTGCTTATGAACCTTCATGCGAACCTGTGAGCACCTGCACCACTGACATGTTGTCATTCAAGGGATATCTTCACCGATGGTATTCCGTCATGACGCAGATCGCACCCTTTACCGCTCCCAAGGTGCTGCCAGTTCTTAGGAAGTCGGCGGCGGCGGCTATCAAACAGTGCACTGGTGGCGATCAAGGTCGGCAGTGCGGTTTCAAATGGGTGACAGGCACTTATGACGGAAGAACAGGTGCCGGTCAGGAGATGAACGTCATCGGAGCTGTATCATCTCTGCTCATTAGCGAGGCCAAGCCACCAACCACGGCCAAAACCGGCGGCACCTCACAGGGCGACCCTAACGCAGGCAAGGGCGGCGACGACTTCCAACGGCACTCGAAGCCAATTACAACAGGGGACAAGGCTGGAGCAAGTATTGTCACGATCATCATTCTAGGATCAGTGTGCGGCATGTTTGGCTGGATGAGCCTCGGCGCTTAAGTCCACAATGGGTGGTTGATGAAACAAAAAATGATGGCTTTTCTTACAGTGGAAGAGGGAAATAGGCTACGCAGCCTGTGTCCTTTTTTTACTGCTTTTCTTCTTGATGAGCTGTCAATCAGAGACGTCTGTGAAGCTCCTGACTAGACTATAGTTGAGTCTTTTTTTTTACAGTCTCTAGACCAGGACTACGTGACTTTTTATTATCCGGCGTTGGGACGGGCGAATATTAGGGATTTTGGAAGCGAGGCTTGTTTTTGGGTTTGAGATATTTTTGCGGTTGGAGGTATGCGCAGCAAGGAAGCCACTTTGAGGCCTAAGTTTGGTTCCGAAGACGAGTTGTGATGTCCAGCTACGACATATGGCACGAGCAAGGATGGCCATGGTGAAGTGGATAAAGGATCTTACATACGACCAGAGATAGGATTTCCCGCAGCTAGATGGAGGCGCCTCTTGAATGACAATACGAAATGTTCAATTTTTCTCAAGATCCTAGAATCACGTCAAGAAACCCCCTGGTTTGCCATATGCAAGTCCAACTTTGCTATAGTACTGTAGATAGTCTGGCTATTGAACCTCGTTCGATTGTCAACCACGAATCCCATACAATATTTCTGACTGCTTTGTACACAGGTATTGTATATGGATGTCTGAGCGTAACAGTAGCCATTGGCATCTTGGAAGAAGAGCTCAGCAGCAGCCCCTTTATACTGTCAAGTTCATACTATCTGCCCTCGAGAAATGCTAGGTCATCAGAACGAATTACGAAAGACCGGGGCTTCGTGTTAGTTGAATAGTCTTGAATAGCCAACCAAAGATACTGTCATATTGATTGTGTTGGTCGGTAGTCCTTTGGGTAGCCCAGCAGTCGGACTACAGCTTGCATATACGCGCCCATATATCTAGCTGTAAGAGGCCTTCTCCAAATTGCCCAATTAGATAGTTCTAGGCCTAGGGATGAAAGTCACGGACAGAACTCCACTCACTCTAATCGAATTAAAAATGGGGGTGTCGTTCTTCAGTGCCGTTGAGTGATTATCCGCAGGGTTTCGCGGCCTAGCACGAAAAGTTACATACTACTTCAATGGCAGGTTTAGGGGCAGCTTGAGAATGATTTGCGCGATTCCGTTCTCAATTAGAGAATATACATAGAGACATTATAGTTATTAATTCTTGAGGAGAATGTATTACCCGCCCGAACAGTTGGAGAGTCAGTCAATCGCTGGCAAGGACCGTACTAGACGTGATGGATGACAAGAAGCAGGGGTCATTCATCGTCCTAGACATTAAAACGAGATGTCCCAATTTTTACGCGTTTATTCTATCGAGGTCTTCGATCTGGGCCTGGGCTTTTACGCCAAGACTGTGGAAAGGATTGCTAAAGATTCAGCGAGGTGTGTGTCCCTCGGGTTGTGGTGCGTGGTGTGGGGAATGCTAGCTGTTGACGGGCATTGTTGTGATGGGATATCAATTTGAAGGTGATTGATTATCGAGCAATAAAGAACCCTGAATAATATTTCAGGTTGTTGAGAATGGCAATGGACGTGCTTATGAGATGACTACTACAGTGGAGTGCATAGCTATGTATGTACAATACATGTAGGGGGCGAGAGTCTATCATCCCGCAAGAATTGATGCCAATGCTAGAGTAGAAGACAATGGCAACAAGCGCAACAGCACGACCAACGAAAGTTGTAACTGACTCCAAGAGAACAAAAACCCGAAGTTCTCCCAAAGAATATCTCCGATCTCATGATAGCCAGGCTGTTGTTGGCTGTCAATTCCACCGCTGCACCATTTGGTGACTCCTTGTTGTGCTCCCCACTTCGTCCGGCCGTCAGCCGGTCTCCAAAAGTGGAGACTAGCGCTCCGGTAGCCGGACAGCCGCCAAGATGTCGGGGCGGGAGAAAAAAGGGCCTTTGAGCTCGCCATTTTAAGCGGTGTTTGCATCCATCCATGAGTTTGGACTGCCATAGCTATCAAGGGACACACGCTATGAGTGACGACTTGAACGTGATGTTACATCCTGTGCTTAGGGAACATAGCGTCTGTCTGTATTGTCTACCTGTCTTGTGGGCTGGGTTTCTATCTGTCTCTGGTTTGGGTTGACTAACTACATACATAGATGAGAAGTAATCAATCCAGGGCGATTAATCCCCGACTCTTGCGTCAAAGAGAAGAAACATGACAACTTCCGTCTCGCAATGGCCCTCATGATCTCCCCACGATCAAACTCTTCCCAGACTGAACCGACGGACGATCAGAGGGGTAACGTGTCTGTGCTCTTGTTGCTCTACTGGAGGGAGGGCTGACTCGATGAGACGACAAAGTGATTTAGAGTGTGTCACAACTTCTCAGCCGTTGTGCCATGCGGGGGGGATGGGCATGGGGGATGGCATGAGGGGGGAATTGCATGCTCGGCAACTCCAATGGCAAGCTTGTCTGCATTGCATCGTGGCATTGGTGAATCAGATTGTGTGCTCTGCTTCAAACGGACCCAGAGACGGGGGGGAGCTTGGTCGCTAGCCGTCTGGAGGCCATTGACAAAAAAAAAAACTTCAATTGGTCATGATGGTCCCTCGTGATGCAGTATTACCCCAATTGTAATAAAAATTAAAAATAAAAGCTGATTAATGTAGGTACTGTCCAATTCAACAACCAAGCTACCACCTCAGATCAGGTCCCGTGGCCCCAAGGAAGAGACATGTTTGGATATTTCGGGCTGTGCGAGTCGTGCAATAAAGTCGCCCCCGCACCAGCAGCGCGCGGATCGTGACATTACACTAGATCGATCACATCAACCCTAGAAGCCAAGGCAAAAAAAATCCAATTAAATCGGAATTTGGAAAACGACACGGCAGAAGCAACCAAGAGAGAGGAGAAAGGGCAAAAAAATTTTGCAAGGCAGCTGGCCGTTGCTGCGGTGCCGGTGCTGGTGCTGGTGCTTAACTGCGGTGCGTTAGCCCGGACCCATCTTGGGGGTTTTCATTACCTACAATAAACCACCAGATGCACCGCGTGACGCACGCCATGTCGTCGTCAGAGGGCCGCTAAAGCCCGCTAGACGCTTGCGCTGGAACTGCCCACGGTGAATGAAATGGCCACAGGGGGGTGTTTGCGTGCTGTGTTGGCCACTGGAACCATGGAACCGTGGAAACCTCCAGGGCTCGCTCGCTCCAATGGACGCGCCGCCACAGCGCACTGGCCAGGGGGGGGGGGGGGCTGCGCCGGCGCATCCAGTTCCAGCAGGCCGATCCATCATCCATCATTTCTGTGCTTGAATGCGTGCTACAGGCACCTAACGCTACAGGCTACAGGTTACAGGCTACAGGCTAGGGGCTTCCAATGGATGGCTGCCAAGGTTGCGTTGCTGCGGAGGCAGGCCGGCGGCTTGCGGCGGCTACCTACAGGTAAAGCCTCTGGAGCTCTAGGGAGCCAACACAGCTGTGGCTTATAGATGAGGGGGGCTCGGTAGGGGCAAAGAAAAAATCGGACAAAAAAAAATTGAAAGTCACTGGCCCACTCACCCACGCTGCTCGAGGTACATGCAACGTAATTTCCATGACTTTTTTTTTTTTTTTTTTTTTTTTTTTTTTTTTTTTTTTTTTGGGGGGGAATTACGCCTGCCCAGCAAGGCAAGGCAAGACAAGGCGAGGCAAGGCGAGGCGAAAAATCAAAGGCATTGCAAAGGCTCGGCCCCACGCAAAATGCATCTCATCATGGGAACAAAACATGGTAGCTGGTTCGCAAGGGGAACGAACAAGACTAAGACTAAACAACCAGGGGCAAAAAAAAATTTGCTTTGGTGCTACCAGCCTGGAAAACAGATTTTCTTGGTCTGGTGACCACTTTTGCAGCTGGGCTGCGTGACGTGACCCCAACTTCTGCTTCTGGGTAGAGGAGGATCCGTGGGTCTAGGGAGGATTTATATGTGTCACAGCTTTCCTCTGGTGTGGTCTGGTCTGATCATTCAATTCAGTCAGTCATCAGTTTTCTCTCTCCTCACACCACAGCTTTTAAGACCTGCACAAATAAAATAGAAAGCATTGCTCTTCTACTTTCTATACCTAGTGGATACTCCAATTGTTCGAATTGTTTATACATAAAGCCGTCTGCTGGAAACATTTGTTGGCAATTGGCTTGCTCATAGCAACTACAACTACAAACTACAACACCAAGACAACCACCACCACCACCACCACCACTTACACACTCCAAAACACCACAACAACCAAACTCATACCAAACACCACCACCACCACCACAAAAATGCCCTCCAACTACGTCTTCACCGAATCCTCTCCCTCCACCACCACCTACATGCGCTCCGGCCGCGGCGGCGCAGGCAACACCTTCCGCGCCTCCAACCTCCCTTCCACCACCACCACCACCACCACCACTACCACCACCGCATCTTCTTCATCCTCTACCACCGTCGCCCCCCGCCGCTTCTTCAGCGGCATCGGCGGCGCAGGCAACGCCTACCAAGCCAACCAGCTCAAGCCCGCCCTCCTCCGCTCCCTCGAGACCCCCAGCGACCAGAACCCCTCCGTGGGCTACTGCGGCCGCGGCGGCGCAGGCAACGTCTACCGCCGCAAGACGAGCGATGCCAGCAGCGTTTCCAGCGCGGGGAGCGACGCCAGCTCCATGAGTGCAAAGGCCAAGCTGTGGGCGTCGAGGGTCAGCGGTTCGTTTGCCCAAGAGTAAAGAATGAAAGAACGAAAGAAAGAAAAGCAAAATCACAAACTTTCTTACTACTTGGCTTTTGACGACGGGCTCTGCGATGCTTTTTTTTTCTTGGTCGTTGAATGATGAATAATAAACGATAACAACGACAATTCTTACTACTACTGGTTCACCTCAATATCCATACGATAGGCTACTACCGCCTTTATTTTTCAAACATACACTCCACACTTTCTCAGTACACATATTTTCACGACCCCATCTCAAGACGGCAGTAACAAACAAACAAACCAAAAAACGGCGACGGAGCAGAACAAGGCATTACAGCACAAATTACGAAAAGGCGTCACATTTTTATTTATTTGTTTATTTTCCTTTTTTTTTTGTAACATCTCATCATATACCCAACATGTTTAAACCATTGATATCAAAAAGGAACAAGGACAGGGACCACAAAGGCGTCATCTGGAAATTATTTGAGGGCACAGCAGCAACAGCATCTCATATCCAGGAGGATGCATCATATGGAGAGAAGAGGGAAGAAACAAAATTAGGCGGACTTTTTTTTTAGTCATGTATGAGTTGAATTTGGAAATTTTATTAGTATTGTTAAATAATAACAGAAACTTGAACTGCGTATACATGAGAGAGAGAGACTGGTGACTCAATTGAAACAACTCGTGAGGTGATCCGTCGGATTGATTGGTCAACTGGGTTTGTGCTCTCACCTACCAATTACCCTGGACCACCTATGCTCTTTGAAGCAAGCTCAATGCGATTTATTTCTTTGGCTATTTTTTTATGTAAAGCTGTTTCTAAAAAGAAATCGCACAATGAGAAAAGAATAACAAGTTTAGTGGTATGTACCTAGGTATGTATGCAACTAGTGACAGAAGAGACAAACCATAACCCAATGTATGATAGAAAACGCTTTAACTTACCACGACATAAAGATCTTCGTCAACGATGAGAATTAGTCAAGTCAACACACTTCTTGTATATTCATTGCAACGCCAACCCACAGACAAGAATCTAGCTAACATTACGAATAAAAAAAAGACGAAACGAGAAAAAAATAGAGTGATTTCGCCCGGGCTCGAACCGGGGACCTTTTCGGTGGCGTCAACAGATGTTGTTAACGAAATGTCATAACCAACTAGACCACGAAACCATCTTGTTTTCTGATAGGTTGAGGAATTGCGGGACAAAGAATGGTTATAAGACTCCACAGCCATTCACATTGTTGGCTTGGCTTCAATGAGCTTCAAGACGCAGAATAATATACCAGGTAGTCAAACTCACTATTACGTGCCAACTGCTAATCGGGGTATCATTAGGCTTTCTCTAATCTAGCAGACAAAGTCCTACACTCCCACTCTCTCTCTCCCTATCTAACTCCACCGAACCACTTATCCTCGGACCTGTTCATAACCAAGTCTTATATGTTCCTCAAAAATTGTACTGAACTGGCATCCGAGTGTCTATTCCCGAGAGATATTTGGAGGAATCTCGCTTCTTTTCTTGTTCTGTTACCAAAGGAAGTTCATAGACAATTGTGCCAGCTGCCGCCCTCTAGAAGTGTAAACTGGGTGTCTGGTCCCACGCCAACAAGCTGAACCATCAATCAAATACAACATTTCTCTTGCTCCCATGCTCGATACGCCCGCTTTCTGATCATAAATTTCATGTGAATTTCGTGTGGATAATGTCCGGGTTTTCGTGCCAGTCGTCAATGCTCACCAGCATCTGTGTTGAGTTAGCAATTGTCAAAAAGAAGGAGAAAAAAAAAACCACAATCAGAATTAAGGTGAACCAACCTTGCGGAATGTGCTCAATCCAGCAAGAATACTTCCTCCAATCCATGTCGAGTATTTCCGCTCTGGCGGCGCAAAGATCTTTATCCTCATGTCCTTGACTGCAAGCTTTTGCAGCTCCGTCAGCAGCCGGTCACCAAAGCCCTTGGTCAGCGTGCTGCCTCCTGACAGAACAATATTGCTATATAGCGATTTTCGGAGATCTAGATCAGTGCGGCCGATCGCATCGACGACGATTTGGTGCACACCGGGGTATTCCTGGCCAATAATCTCCGGGTCAAAAAGAATCTCAGGGGCTCTGAATCGTTCGGCACCGATCTGTCAACGTCGTCAGCACTCTAGACTCCTGCTGTAGAAAGCAAAATCGCAAAATCTCTACCTTTAATTTGTGGCCATCTGGCAAGACATACTCGGCCAGCTTGTTCTCATTGGGCTTCACGCCGATCCAATCTCGCTCTTCTTTCTTGGGGTCATGCGCCACATATGAGACGCTTTCCTTGATCAACCGAACTACTTCCTTCTCTGCACTCGTGTGGAAAATGTAGCCACTCTTTCGCAGCAGCGTCTGCAAATACTCCGTAACATCTCGGCCAGCGACATCAATCCGCTGTATGCTGCTTGGCATGGCAAACCCCTCATAAACTGGCACAGCATGTGATACACCGTCGCCAGAATCGAGAACAATGCCCGTTGTCCGGCCACTGGCGTATAATGACAAGACTGCCTGAATGGACGTGTGTAGAGCTGGTACGTTGAACGTTTCGAAAAGGATTTGAGCGGCTGTATCGCGATTGCTTCGAGGGTTGAGTGGTGGCTCCGTCAAGAGAACAGGGTGCTATGTCCAATGTCAATATATAAAAAGTGATCGTTATGTAGGTAGCCTGGGTGCACAAACCTCTTCGCTCAATGTTTTGAGGCCCTCGCCGTAGACGTACTCCCAAATCCGCTCCATATCGTCCCAGTCGGTTACAATCCCATGTTCCAAAGGATAGTGGATTTTGAGCAGCCCTCTGAGCTCGCTAGAGGCTTTGTTTCCTATAAAGACGTCGCCTTCCAGTGCGCCAGCTAGGACTCTGAGGTGCTTTGGTCGACCAACCCATGACGGGAAGTAACACTTGGGGAGATCCTCTCCAGCGAAGCCAGCGCGGATGGTCCCCGAACCGTTATCTAGCACAATTGGGGCATTGTGCAGTATTTCCGTCATTTTCGCGTGTGGAGTCTAAAAAAGAAACCCTGGCTTGGACCGTTCTTCCTCCTCTTTCTAGCTCCCCGGTGTGTAGCCCAGTTGGCTGTGTTTACCCCTTTCTCAGGAAATGGCACGGTAAGTCAGCTTGCCCAGCCAAATGTAGAGCTCCGCAGCATTGGTGAGGGTTCGTGGCCTCGTCGTAAAGAAGCAAATGGCCCGGTTCGTTTAGGTCAAAGGCCTTGCAGGATCGTGGTGGCCATGCAGCGTTGTCGAATTGCCGTTGTCGTGGGTGATTGGTGGTGGTGCTTGAATGTCTCGATATTATTATGCACATACCACAACTAATTGCTGGCACAATAATGGAGCTCACCCAGCTATCTGCCCAGCCACAAACGCGTTGGGTATCTGCGCATGAGCCACATCACGTGGGTCTGGGGACTGTGGCGCCTCAGGCAAGAACCCTTAAAGTGGTTCGCGTAAGGTGCGCGTCTCCTCGACGGCTGACCGCGTCGCCGACGTGACATTAATTCCAGGCTCTTCAATCCATGATACGGCAGGGCCCGAAAAGCTCTAATAGACCCTTACCGACGAACACTGCGTAGAAGAACATCGACCAAATTGACGCCAACCATTGGTCATTCCTCGGTTCATCGCTGGTATACCTTTTAATCGAACCGACTTTTACGAAGTTACGAATCTCATCCCCTCCATTGTCAATCTTGAACAACCGCCGAGATGGTCAAGGCCACTCCAGCTGCAGCAACGGGCCCAGGCATTTACACTGCGACGTATAGTGGAGTAAGAATTCTCAATACCTTTTGATTTGCATCGATGAGCGGGAAAGGATCGGGCCATGGCATTGAAGTGAACTTCAGTTGGAAGGCGAAGCTACGAAGTGAATGATGTTGGATTGTGGTCGAACAAATTGCACTGAAATCTCCCTGCTTTGCCATTTGAAGCTTGCAATGGCCAACCTCGAATTGGTGTTGGAAAAGTTTTGTCCTTGGCTAATCACCTTTTCTCTCTAGATTCCTGTGTATGAATTCCAGTTCGGCGGCGATTTAAAGGAACATGTTATGCGCCGCAGACATGACAATTGGATCAATGCCACTCACATTCTCAAAGCCGCCGGCTTCGATAAGCCTGCCCGAACACGAATTCTCGAACGTGATGTGCAAAAGGACGTGCATGAGAAAATCCAGGGCGGCTATGGCAAGTACCAAGGCACCTGGATCCCCCTCGAGAGCGGAGAGGGTCTCGCCCAGCGGCACAGCGTCTATGACCGGATACGACCCATCTTTGAATTCGTCCCCGGTGACGAGAGCCCTCCGCCTGCTCCTCGCCATGCCAGCAAGCCCAAAGCCCCCAAAGCCCGTCCTCCACCCCCAAAATGGAACTCGGGTAGGTCGTCCAAGGTCGCCGCTAGCAAATCCAACCCTAGCGTCACTGACACAGCGCCAGCTACCATGCCTGTCGTCGAGGAGTATGAGAACAGCGAGGCTATGATGGGGGGCGGCGCCGAGGAGGACACGCCGGATAACTTGACTGTTGCATCCGCATCTTACATGGCCGAGGATGACCGCTACGATATGGGCCACATGTCTACGGGCCACAGGAAACGGAAACGAGAGGAGCAGCTGCAGGATCTCACAGAACAGCAGCATGCCGTTTACGGCGACGAGCTTCTGGACTACTTCCTCCTCTCTAGAAATGAGCAGCCTGCCGTGAAGCCCGACCCGCCCCCCAATTTTCAGCCGAATTGGCTCATTGATGCAGAAAACCACACGGCCCTTCACTGGGCATCGGCCATGGGTGATGTTGACGTGATTAAACAGCTCAAAAGGTTCAACGCAGACATTGCCGTGAAGAACATTCGAGGCGAGACGCCCTTTATGCGATCTGTAAACTTCACAAACTGCTATGAGAAGCAGTCATTCCCTGCAGTGATGAAGGAGCTCTTTGATACAGTGGAAGCGAGGGATACCCAGGGGTGTACAGTCATTCACCATGCGGCGATTATGAAGAACGGCCGCGTCTATAGCCCATCTTGTTCCCGGTACTATCTGGATAATATCCTGAACAAGCTGCAGGAGGCCATGGAACCTACGTCTTTCCAGCATCTTCTCGACATTCAGGATAACGAAGGGAACACAGCACTTCACTTGGCAGCCCAGCGCAACGCGAGGAAATGCATCCGCGCACTCCTAGGTCGTAATGCATCCACAGACATTGCCAACAGCGAAGGCATCCGAGCAGAAGACTTGATAATGGAGCTCAACGCCTCCAAGAAAGACCGTGGGCCACAGCGGTCATCGTCCCCCTTCGCTCCGGACTCCCAGCGGCATCCTGCGTTCCGCGACGCCTTTGCAGGTGAAAAGGTTCGCAAACCCGCAGCAGCAGCGGCGCCGTTCCAATCAGCTGCGGCCACGACCGTCCAGTCGCGCATCTCCCCGCTCATACTGGAGAAGTTCCAGCAGCTAGCTAAGAGCTACGACGAGGAGTGGCACGAGAAGGATGTCGCTGAAGCAGAGGCTCGGCGCATCCTCACCAATACGCAAGCCGAACTAGGTGCTGTTCGGCAGCAAATCGCAGAGCTGGAGGCACAGCTCGAACCGGATGATGTGGCCACCAAGGTCATGAACGACGCCAACTTGGCAAGACACAACGTCCTGTCCCTGATAACGCACCAAAACAGGCTACATATCCACCAAGCCGTAGAAAACGAGATGAGTCGTCTCAACGGCGACAGCAGCAACAGCAACAGCAACAATGGGCCCGGCATGCAGGATGACTCGTACGAGGAACGGCTCACATTAGCACGGCAGCTGAATCAGATGCTCATGGAGCAGCGGGAAGCCGAGACAGAGTACGTGGACGCACTAAGCATGGTTGGTGTTGGGGACAAGATTGAAAAGTACAGGCGGCTGCTGAAGCGATGCCTGGACACCAAGGACGGGGAGATCCTGGATGCGAATCTCGATAGTCTGATTGATATGATGGAGGAGGAGAGAGAAGTGCATGACCTGGATGGGTCGACAGCTGGAGGAGGGGAACCCATGGACTTTGTCGTTGGCATATGATGATGACGATGAAAAGGCAAATGTGGTTCAAAAAAGCAACAGAACACAATTACTGGTTGGAGCAAAACTGGACTTGACGACAACAACGCAAGCCACTGTTTCTGTGTCCTTTTCTTCTTCCCTTTCTTATTATGTTCACACCTCCCCCTTTACAATGAATGATATCCTCGGTGGGGACGGATCCCCATTACCACGGCCAGTTATTGATTTTTTATTTTTTATTTTGGTCTCACCAACAAATGTCCCTTTTCACTATTAGGAAGGGCCGAGCACCCAAGTCTGAGTCTACGGAGTTTTTGTTTTTAGAGCGGTGTTACCAAACCAAACTAAACAGACAAATGAAAAGACTAGGTGAGAGTACGATGTGATATGTTGGACCTTTTTTGTTTGGTTTTTTTTTTTTTTTGGAGACAAGGGGTGGTGGTGGTGGTGGTGGGTGACTACCATGGGTATATATATAGGTAGGTAGTTAGTTGGGTTACGTTTTTTGCGGATAATATGCAAAAACAAAAGACAGCGAAACAACAAGTCGACGATGAACTTACTATTGGTTGTTTTTTAGGGCGGTTCCGGCGCTGGGGTTAATCAAATCAATATTTATGTTCTTTTCTTATTGTTCGTTTAATCTCGGATTTTATCTTTCATTACGAGATGTGACTTTACATTTTGGTTGGTGGCAATGACTCGCACGTATGGTTTTTTCCTTCTTCTAGTTCCGTGTCGTGTAAGTCTTTGCCACTCCGAAGCAGGCAACGACGTCGAGACGCAGGGGATGCTGTCGTGTGTAGTATATGCACCCACGGCAGGGTGCTTTACTCGTATGTGTGCTGGAGCCTAATAATTGACTCATAAAGACTGCATACGTAAAGGAAATGCCGGGTGGATGATATGATGCTGCTATACGAACACACTGCGATAAACGTCCTAGTGTTGATGTTTTTTTTTTTTATTCATTTATTTTTATTCGTTTGCCGCGGTTACCCAGGTCACACCCAACTAATACAACATCACCACAGACATCAGCCCCGGGCGCTCTGTGCTAGGATATATTTTGGCGCCTGGTCGATGCAAATCCAGCCAGCCCCTTCCGGAGATCCTGTCCCACGTAGCTGGGTCCACGTCCAACCAATTGTGAGATGCTGGGGGGGTATTGGGTACAGGTTCCACGCTAGCGCCGAGACGATGACATGCCGTTTGAAGAGATTGGTGGTTTTAACGAGTCTTGTAGCTCCAGCGTCATCATCGACTAATCATGGCGAGTAACACATATCATCCGTGCTGTGAATAGAAATCGCCGACTCGAGGAAAGGTTAAGTTGTTTAACCCGGCACGCGGCTGGCTGGTTCTCGGAGATGTGGAGACGACCTAATCAACAATTTCCCCTTTTAGATGTAAATCAATGGTTCGGCGGGCTTTGAATGGCCAGACTTGCATAGATTGGGCGTCAGGTGAGCAGCTGAGTCAGGACGATTTTTGCGCGATGTCAGGGCGGGCCCCGACTTGACTTGCGCGCTATTCATTCCGCTAAAAGGCGGAATTTCAGATTCGTGATACCTGATTTAACAAGGTCCGAGTCATTGATGTATGATAGTGATTTTTTTGGAGCGGTTAGCCCCGCTAGATTATGTCTCTGCTGGCTGAAAATAATTGCTTGAGGGGCTTGATTTTGCGAAGATGGTTGGCTATCATGAAGCTCAGGGTAATATCACGTGGGCGCTGACAACGACCATGCTGCAACTGCAGCCAAACTGTTGGTCCGAGGGCAGCCACTTAGACTGTTGCCACTGGTATTGGCAATGGCAAAACAAGCTAGGGAAAGCCACCATCTCTCAGCGTAGATCCCAGGGGATTGCAAGAACACCAGGCTTTGCATACGAAGATGTGTGAGCAATCTAAGGAGTGCAGATGTCCCCGATGGTGGCGATTGAGCATTACCACGCAGAATCTTGGTCGGTTGTCATTGCGTACCCGAGAGCTTTTCAGCTCTATCGGAAGTATGTACAAGCGAAATGGCCAAAGAGAACCATCCCAAAAATTGCAACTCCGGATGCAACATTGACAACTGGATGAAATCCACAAAATTCCTAGCCGGGGAACATTAGGTGGTGCTCGGGATGGGGACCTGAAAGACAACGCGATGGTGTGGATGAAGGCATTTATGATTCGCTCAGATGCCTTCACCGTCACGATGGCAAAAGTAGGGTTCATCTCTTGCGCGAGACATGGAGTCGTGGGCTTGTTGATAGCACCTCCCAGCGATCTGAAAGTATCCATGGATGTAAACATGCGGTATGATCTAGCGCCTAGGTGGGGTGATGATCTCCATACAGTCAGCCTCCAAGACCCCGCATCACGACCATGCAACCAAGTGGCAGGTCTGACGTTCGATTCGACACAGGATGGCGAACAAGGCTGGGAGTAATTAGCGACATGGCGAAAGGGAGCTGAGCAGGCAACGTT
Source organism: Sphaerostilbella broomeana (assembly GCA_930272545.1). Classification (NCBI taxonomy): domain Eukaryota; kingdom Fungi; phylum Ascomycota; class Sordariomycetes; order Hypocreales; family Hypocreaceae; genus Sphaerostilbella; species Sphaerostilbella broomeana. Next base: position 12,673 of record CAKNET010000054.1, on the reverse strand, counting down.
GAGGGTGAGAGTCGTGGGGATGTAACTTTCAGGACTTCAGCAGCCGAAGTCACGAAAGACGCAACGATGCCCAATGGAACCCCTCTCGGGTTGGGAGATGGGATGGAGCCAACGAGGCCGTGAAGCGGCAATAGAGAACTCACTTGGACGTCGTGCCTGCGGGCACTTGATTTGTGGAATGATGCCAAGCTAGCGTTCGCCACCACACGGCGCCAACAGGATAGCGTGAATACGTTCGGTGGTTTGTCAAGAGCCCAACCAAGATGCTGGGCAGCTAGAGCGTCGACGGCGTGCGCTTGAGGAGGTTGAAGAAGGGAGCGACCATATTGTGGAAGGATGAGGTTGATGTAGTAACTGGGCAGTCAGATCAGATGGGGCGTGCGCGTAAGTGTGTAAGGCTGACGGAACACGCCCCCAGGACGTTAAAGGAGTCACAACAGAACGAGAATCAAATCGTCCCGAATTGGCAAGCCAACCAAGCTGGTGGGATATTGATCACTGCGCCGACAACATGGCCAACACGGACGAGTGGACGGCTGGATCCATAGACGGATAATACTGGTCGTTGACACGGAGTAGGGCGTCCTCAAAGGGGCCTATTGGTGCTTGAAGCCAGATCAGCAAGGCGGCTGTCACTGCAGTAGGCGGCGGGGAAGTAGAAAGCACTCGCATCGCCGACTGACTCAGCAATTAAGCGACATCAGCACGATGAGGTTCCGGCGCAACGCGATGCTCTCGTCTGACGCAGCAAGCGGGAAAGCAAACAAGCAGGCATGCGAGATGCGATGGCGATAGATTAGTAGCATGTCTGCGTGCATCGAAATTGCCTCTGGGGTTGGTCCTGCATCTGATCTGTGGGCTCGTGCGCCGGCGGCAGTGAGCGAAAGAGAGAGACATAGAGAGGGCTAGGGGGGTTGAAAATGTCGTTGAGAGCTGAATCTACGCAGCAGCGCGTTCTTCTACTGGCCGGATCGAGGGCGGAAAAATTTTCCGATCTAGGGTTTGTGGAATGGCGACGCCTGCATCGCCTGGCTTGCACTGCATGGTTGCATCGCATGGCGGATAGTCCGCCGGCTAGATGCGTTTAAGGGTCCAGCCGAGGGTGTTTGTTTTTGAGATCGATCATGAGAGACAGCGCCGGCGGCGGCATGCAGGACGGCACATGGAGATGGACGGATGGCCATGATGCAACTGTCGTGTGCTGTATCTTGCGTATCGTGAATAGGGGGCCTGATGGGGATCCGGTTTCCCATGTTTTATATGGGCGTGGATGGACTGGGGTCAACGGCGGCGGCTGATGGAGAGAAAAGGCTTGATCCGCGGGTGAGATTAGCTTGGAGCTGGTAGAGCAGCCCCCCTATCCCGTATAAAGGAAGTTGTTTGTATAATAGATCTTATATTTGTTAGAGTCCTCTATAAAGGTGGATGTTGATGGACAAGGTACCTGGGTACCTCCAGGTCTTGATGTGTCAAACGAAATGAACGTTGTGCCTGTTGATGTTAGTTGCATCGACTTTCAGCAGTCTTCGCCCGGCGAGTTGCGGATTTCTTACGCCCGCTGAGGGCTCCAGGGCTTGCTTCAAGCGCTGCCAGGTTGCCAGGCTCCATGCCAGCGCTGTAGGGGCAGCAAGGGCAGTTTAGCACGGGCTCCAGGGCTCCCTTAGCGGCGGAACAGTGGAGATCGACAGAGGGGTTCCGTAGCCGCCTAATGTTCTAGAAACATGCACCCATCAGCTGGTCAGGGTTTGGCGTATGCCGATCAAGCGATCAAGCGATCAACGACCCAGCCAGCATCGATATTTCTCTCTGTATCTACATAACCTAGGCGCTAGGTACCTATCAACAGTATGTACATATGTAGTGTACATGTCGACCACCAGGCAGGAGGGTAGCGGCGATTCGCTACCGAGATTCTGGATCTGCAAATCTTTCAGTGAAGACAAGTGAGTGGATATTGCCATCCATTGCACATTATATGCGAGATGCGGTTATCGGGTTGAGGGTAGCTACCTACCTAGGTGCCTAGATAGTCAGTTTCAATATTACGACGTCGACCTTGGGTTTCCTTTTATCTGTGCGCCGCGACGGGCAAGGGGGTGACTGCTCAATTAAATATTAATTTGATCTGTTCGTTGAATCAACCAATATGTGCAATTTAGCCATCGGATAGTTGATTACGCGAGCAGGCTCGCGTCACTAGTTGCAATATCATCATCAGTGGCTCAGTATAGTTGCTGATGCGGGAAGCGCCAAACTACTTTGTCTGCTGTCATGGCACATCTTGGATCACGATACAGCGGCCATTTGCCTGCATTACAGCCGGTGGCGAAGTTAATATTTATAAAAAAAAAAAATTAAAAACCTTCCCATCCACCATCATGAGGGTCATCTTGCAGATTAGGTCAATTGACTCCTAGATATCAGTTAAAGAATGGAGAGCGGAGGTGATCCCGTGACCGCGGAATACTATGTACATCATTGCGATCTAAAACTGTTGCCACAACACCCCATGCTGTAATAAATACACCCCCCCTTTCTTTTTCAGCTGCCTTTGTTCAAGCAAAGTGACGCACTTGACTGTTGTTGGCACCACCAAGGTTTTCAACTCCCTCTGCTCGCAATACATGGTGCACAAAATTGTGGTTATCGGAAATGTGCAGCGTTGCATTTGTTCTTGATGCTTTCAAATATTTTATTTTCTTGTTTCCATCGGCTTTATCTCCCTGGGCCTTCGGGTTTTGGGCCTTTGTAAACCGCCCCCCTCCATCATAGTACTCTGTGGTGCTGGTGTTTTTTTTTTATCGAGACTTTCCGTCCTAGCCATCAGCTGCAATATTCAGCTGGTCATGTCCTTTCCTTACCGCCCAGAAAGTCGCATGACCGCGGCGGCCTGTTTTCCCAAATTTTATACCAAGCATAGAGATTGCCAGCAGATATGCCCGTAAACTTTATCGAATACGGACATGGATCAATAGGTGGATGATGGCGGGCTCATTATTAATTGAGTCCCCGTCTTTTGTCGGCCACCGTTGTTGGGCAGCAGCACCCTTGATGATTTGATGATGGTCCAGGACGCCACAAGGACGCCATCATTCTCAATTTCGCCTGGGTACGGTTTGCTCAGGTAAGCCACGGCGGCTCAGAAGAGCAGCATCACACAGCAGCCAGCCCTGTCCGGATGGCTGGGAATAGTCAATACATAGAGGGAAACGCATCTGCATCAGCCGCTCCAGTAGTACCAGATATGTACCTTTAGTAGCCCGGTCGCTGGGTCTGTATGGAGAATCGGAGTACGGAGTATGGAGCACCGATAAAGTCCTACCTACCCAGGTACCTAGCCTATAGACTGGAGCTGCCATTACCACTACCGGAATCAGTTGCTCCTTACATCGTGGTGCAAGATACCTAGGTACCTATCTGGGTACCTAAGTACACAGATTTACAGATTTGGCAGTTGCGATGGACGGGGACTTCTACTTTCCGTTACAACTGAACCCCAAGAAAAAGTCCTAAACAAGGCAAGCGCTGGCCCCCACCATTGTCCTGCCATCGCACCACCTAATTCCTCTTCCTTTCCCTCGCCTAGGTTACGGCCTCATCCAAACTCCATCAACAAAAAAATGTAATGCCCACCAGTGCTGCTGAACACGATGCTACTGTGACGCTTCTCATTCAGCGCCCCATCCCCCAGAACGAACGAGTTATTTGCCGTCTAACCTCTGCTGCTGCGGACGCTTCCGGGCATGTCCTTCGACCCCGATGCCCTCCTTGGCCGTCGCAAGTCTAGCAACAAACTTGGGTTGACAAATATCCACCCCCTCTCGAGTCGCGCGACAGGTATCGGTCGCAGTTGGATCTGCCACATGGTTGAAACTCGAACCAATCGTCTGCGCCAGCCAGCCCGTGTTCTTGGACAAGCTCGCGGCCAGGGCCATCCTAAGACCCGCCCCCCAGGGTGTCTTAATAGGGCTCACCTCAGCTGAATGCCATATGTCAATTCCCGCCGATTGCGGGTGCGCGTCGCCATTCTTGTGCTATAGCAAGAACAACACGCACACACTCATGGCTGGCTCTGTGACTTTCTCAGTTTCCGGATCTCGCTACACCCAACTGGTCACTCGCCATATGGCCCTGAAACATCCAGCAAATAAGCTCCTCATTTCTTGCGACCCTGCCACTACTGCTGTGCCATGACGGGGCCCGTCAGTTCTCGGGCGAGTCAGGAACGCGGCTTGCCATGAGGGCTGTCCTTTGCCTGCTGAAAACAGGGATCCTGATCAAACCCCGAGCCTCCAAAACCATCCCCTTTAGTGTCCAGAGCGGCTAACAAGGAGACTTATTGCCTTTTCCCGACTCGAAGCAGCGGCAATTTTCTTAGTTCCAGCGCACCATGCTACTGCAGGACACAGCCGTCCACGCAGAGACAGTTCGACAACTTAGTCTGCATGCCAAGGCCGTAATGAAAGCGTTTCTCTCGCCATCTCAACTCCCGCGTTGGTGGCAACGGCAACCCGTGGTGGCTGCCAGCTGGAGCAAAGGCAACAAAAAAAAAGCCCCGAAGGAAAAGGAAAATACAAGAAAAGAAAATTCTATCATGTTTTTGCCACTTAATATCATGCCGTTTCTGGGAACCCATGAGGACCTCTCAGAACGCAACACGATCCATTTCGTGGAAGACAAAGACAAAGGACGAAGAAGCAGAGCGGAAGCATTGACCAGCGCATCCCCACCCCCAGGCTAAGGATGCTCCGGAAAGTCCAAAGCCCAGCTAGCATCTCACTTGTCTCTGGCTCAGATGGGTGTTTGTTTGTACATGCCTCTTATGTACGCTTCCCGTTCTGTGCATGGCGTTCGCTACCCAAGAGCCTCGCAATACTGCCACCCCCCTTGGCTCCATGAGTCCTTTGCCAGCTTGCGTAGCTGAGCAGATACATCCGCTGGACAATGTCTGGCCTCACGGTCCCCATTATTTCTCATCGTGCGCTTCCCCAGCACGATCTAGTGCCGTTTAGAAGGCCTTTCTTCATCCTGCCCCTCCGATCACCAAGCTACGCCACCATATACCACCATCCCCTTCCCGTTTGACTTATATTAAGCTTCCTCATTCCCCGGTACTCTTTTTTTCAGTTCCGGTCGTCGCAACTTTTGCTTCACCTTTTTCCCAAGTAAAACAACTCCTTCCGCAGAGGAAACCAGTTTCGTAGTTCGATTCTACGCCCGATTTTTGCTTTCGACGGTCGGTGGTGTGAGTCAGGGCTAAGGCTTGGCTTCTCGGTGGCAGCAACACCATCTTTTGCGAATCCTATCGACCAGAACGAGCAAGAGAATCCTTCCAAAGTTTTCAGCTGAGGAAATCGCCACTCTTCATGTAAACTTGCGTCATATAGTCACGCACGATCATACATAGTCGTGCCGTACTCGACTTAACTCGCTGAAAACGTCGTCTTACACCATATTCAAGCAATCCAATCTGGGGAACTCATTCGGCCGGTACTTCCAATTATAGCTTGACATTCGACCCGGCGGCAGCAAAGACGAGACGAGACCCCTCCCAAGGCAAGGACGGACCATCAAGTTCTCAGCAGCAGTCTCATCATCGTATCTCGCTTCGCCGAAGCAGCCCTGCGAAACGCTGTAGGGCAGAGAGTACCGTCTGACCGCAGAAGTAGTGCGACTTGGCAGGGACCCCGGCCGAAGACGCCAGGCCGAATTACCATAAGCAGTCACCATCCACCATGCCCGCAACCAATCGAGGAGGCCTACCCAGCGCCGACTACTTGAAAGCCCAATCGCCCTCCTGGCAGTCGATGCAAAGTGCCCTCGCTATTTTCGCTTTGTTTGTCATTACACGTTACTGTCTTCAAAAAATCTACTTATGGATTAAACCGTCGGCAAGGCGAAATCCTACTCACCCCACCAACAACTTGATACTGCCGCAACGTTATAATCAACCAAGCCCTTGGCCGATGGATGAAAAGGCAGCTCAAGGGATGGCCGGCCAGGAGGGTAGCTCCGGGGAAGAGGGCAGCATTTCGACGACTTCAACAAGCCCCATGGATCCGCACTGGAGAGCTGCTGGTGATACTATGCCAAGGCATTTTATCTCTCGGCTGCCTCCCGCGCCACCCTTAACTCCGCCTGAGCTGAGCACTGCCGTCTTCACCTTGAACGAACACCCAGCTAGCAGCGAGAGTTTCATCCATCAGCCAAATCCGGACTACATGTCTACGACTTCAACCTCTTCCTTTCAGGCGGAAAACTCGGACTCATCTCTCCCTCGGCGCCGATCATACACCAGAACCCTTCCGATGAGCATCCCTGTATCTCGCCAGGCGCAATCATCTGAGGCTGAGTCAACAGATCCAACACTGTCGCCCAGCTCGTATCCGCCATCTACTGGCTTGTTGCCACCACCGCCCCCTTCCGGACTGGACGAATTTGAAGATAGCCAGGCGCAGCGAAATGTGGATATCCAAGGCGAAATCATCTCGGTCCTAGATCGCGAAGGTGCTGGCTGGACTCGACATACACGCGTGTACGGTGGCGGTGCTTGTCTAGCGTGTGCCGCCTCAGGCGGCCATGGCGGAGGATTCTATGGAGTCACAGTGACCCCCGAGGAAATGCGATAATGGAAAAATAAGAAGGGGGAGGGGGGGGGGGCTCTTTTTTGTTGTCTCAAAAAAGAAAGAAAGGGCAAGCTGCCTTGTTGGGGTTTATCAGCAGGCGACAGCTTTTTGGGTTTCCCTTGAATTTTTTTATTGTTGTCACGGGGGGAAAATCACTCGCAAGAGACTTTGGGACTGACTGCATTGTTTTGTGTGAAACCACAGACGGGCGGCGTGTGGAATATCTTCTTTTATATTTGCACAAGGTCGGCGGTGTCGCTGTCCTCTTTTCACTTTATCTTTTATTATTTGGTTTTTTTTTGGGGGGGGGAGCTTGTTGTTACAGCATATGACTTTGAGATATTTCATTTGAGCGGCTATGACTGGAACGGGCTACGTTTTCTGAACCATTCCATCAGCGTGTTGCTTGTTTCATACCATCTTGGCAATGAATACTTTGTTTCTCCTATCAAAAAAGTGCTTTTAGGCAATGCTATAGAATCTGGGTTCTTCCTTTCATCGGGTTGCATATAGGATGGGCCTGTTTTTCCTTTCTCCTTCTGTCACACCCACCAACATATCTTACCCTCTTCATAGTTGAACTAGCTTTCCGGGCCCACTACCTGGGCCTTACGAATATAATGACGAGACGACGAAATTCCCTTTTTTAAAGAACAATCTCTCCAGTTTCTACTTGTTGCATCCGGTATCATCTCAGCTAAGGAAATTACTAAGTTGACATGTCTATCGGTAGGCAGGATCGAAATACCCCAGCTCAAGGATCAGCAAGCCGGGTGTAAGCCATGTTCACTCCGTAACAGTCGCGTGTTCGCACCAGACACATCATCCAGGGATCATACCTACATGGTGTCTAAACGGCTTTGGGTCATCCCCCGCGTTTAGGCGAGGAAAAGGAGCCACCTTAGTCTTCATGCTACCCTCTCCCTTGCTTCCAGCCTAGCTAGCCACGAATACGCCAGCCTAAGAAGACGAATCTAGCTAGAGGGTACCGTCATAATGAAAGCGTAGCAGCTTACTATGATATCCCTTCAATCCGGAGGTCGGGCAAGCAAGGGATGCAACGAATTTGTAAAAAAGAAAAGGCACGTCCTACTGGACAGAAACATTGAATAAGCAATATGTATGCGTACAGTACGACCCCAGCTGGGAGCATTACCCAGGTCGGCAATGAAGGTCACTGAATGACACAGAGTAACGTCTTTCTCCATGGCCAATCCACAACTTGGCAAGGCTCCGGCCATGGAATCTTTGGTCTCGAGACTAGACACTAAAACAGCTGGCCAGTAGGAACCACCGAAACCCACGATGACAGACTGATACGCAACAAGGAAAATTAGGGAAATATGTTCGGCTATACCATGATGGTTGCGACCCAGACCTTGATTAGGCCTTTCGGGACCGCAAAAAAAAAAACCCTATCTGGTAGCACGGGATCGCTGTGCATGACAGCGGCCGTCGAGATGTGCCTACGGCACGCGTACATGCACGTTTGACAGCATTATGTTCGCCAGCTGGATAGAAACTGATAGTCTCAGTGGTTGTTCGTTCATGTTCATGTGATTTTCCAAAGTTCATCTGCTGACTTGCATCCTGCGAAAGTGAGACAGAGAGTTGCTGCGAAGCCCCTTTCAGCCGGCTCCATACCAGCTTGTGAATTGGACGAGACGGGGCTCGCAGCTGCTATACACTGCACCACCAGCGTTGGAATAAGCCATCTGGAACTAGCTATGGGATTTCAACATGGAGGATCACGGCGTAAGGCTGAAACAGTGGAGCAGATGGTCTAGTGAGCGTCAAATGATCAATAGTCGCGAGCTTTCCCACACACATCGCTTTGTTCTCCCCTGGGATATCTGTAGCTCGCTCGGGAAGGGGGGGCGGCAAGCTGGTAGGGAACAATAGTGAGATTATGACACGGCGACTATAATAATGAGTGTTTGAAGATGACGGTAGCTTATGAAAAATGGGTCATGGGTTCGAAACGACGTCGCGACCCCAGACCTTGTTGTGGTGAAATGCGTACTAGTACTGCGTGAGCGGAATTATCGTTCTGACGTGAGCTTGGGTTTAGAGCCGATACGAAAACTGACATGCTTGTTTTTTTGTGTTTTTTTTGTGAGATCTCACAAAGCGAGAAATGATTTCTTCCGAAGGCGGCCGCCGGTGAGTCAATGCATTAAATAGCATTACATATTGCTTGTTGATGCTACGCTCTTACGTTTATAGCTCAGTCTGTGAATATGCCAAGAATAGTAGGTTAGGTAATAGGGCTGATGACAGCCATCCCAAGCTAACTAACTCACGATGACAGCTGCGGTTCCACACAAACGGGCTTGATTACCTATTTGGAAAGAGAGAGAGCGCGAGAGAGATAGAGAGAGATGTGAGAGTCTATCTAAAGTATCTATCTGATGACCGGGATCTAAACGGAGCGGTTCGTGTTGTGAGATTGATAATATTTCGCTTAGTCTTTGTCATCCGCAAATTGGACACATGATGGGTACAAAAACAATGGTTGCTTTAAATGGACTAAAACGGTCATCATCGATGGCTGCTCCACCCATTTTGGCGGCCGTTTAGATTAAAAATAAGGTTGAGGCTCAATGAGTAGTAGGCGGAGGGAGACTTGTTGATTGTGTACTAGTAGGTTGTTGCGGCGACTTGGATGGATGATTGGTGGTTTCACCCCAAGTTCTCGATATACCCTTGAATATCCAACAGTATTTCACAAGTTGGTTATAGAAGATCAGATCAGACGTAGCATTGAACAAAACCACGTGTTGGCGGTTTGAATGTCACCGACATATCGGCAATGCCATCTTCCGGTGTCATTCTCAGGGGGGAGAGAGTGCGCGACTCTCAGCTCAGCAATAGGGAGGTAATGTCTTCAACATACGTTCGAGTAAGCCGCTCTCTGCTGAGTGAGAGCTTTCCAACGAGGTTTGTTTGAGGACTGACTCGGGCACTCAGGTGCTTAAGAAGGCGGCTACGTAATCAAGTCCCGCGACAGGTGCTGGGAAAGACGCTCCACGGCGTTGGATGCGTGCTGGTTTGCGAGTATCTTCAATGTAGTAATACTTGATGATACGCGATAATATCCTATATTGAGATACGATACGCACCGGCGACAGTATAGCCTATGCCCTTGGAGAAAACAATCTGGTCCCCCGAAAGGGAAAGGGGCAGAAGCTTCCCCCACGCAGCAGTACATTCATCACATATAATAAAAAAGCAGAGAAAAAAACCTCTATACCTTCGGATTTTGTGACAGATCAGGTGAGGGTTTTCTCAGCTACGCACGGAGTCGCCGCTGCATATCATATCCCTCCTCAAACTCAGCGGGCTGACGTTGTGTTTTTGTCTTCCGAATGATCCGGGATGGGGCCAACGGCGGTCGTATAGGGTTGTATTGAAGAAGAAAAAAAATAGATAGGCATGTTGTGGTGGGCGATGATGTAGTTGATCCTTGTGCATAAGAATAGATAGATGTATAGCTTAGGATGTTATTTATGAGGAGGCTGGACTGCACGTATGCGAGTGGGTGGGATGTTTGGCTATGGTGTGGTTGCTGGATGGTATGGTCATATAATCTCCACTTCAAAGGTATTGAACTACTATTGGGTGTCCGCTAGAACGACATTGACAGGCGTCATAAACTATATGCCCTGTGTTTGTGGAGAAGTACTTGGTAAGCCTAGTTGGTATATTGTCGTTTACGTTAGGATTCTAGAAGTATGTAGTTCGAAAGCCTTTTGTGCTTCTAAAGCGATGGCGCAGCTTTGCCTTCTTCTATATGGGTTACTGCCAAGTTAACTATTCCGATGGCTCGGCCTTTTGAGTCAAACACAGAGGAGATAGACTCTTGCAACTGTCAGAAATGGACATTTCCTTCTCTTGGACATAAGACATCCATTCTAGGTAATCAATATACCCTCTAGGCGGGACAATAGACAGACTTAATCCCATTCGTGACACCAAAGGTGAGGCTTATCCCTGCGCCATGGTTAGGAATCAAAAAAATTATATAATAATATGCTACAGGAACGTAGAAGGTGTGGTTTCGCATACTGGAATGGTCATGGTATCATCCTCACGCACCCTGCTGATGGAGCATATCATACTTTGCAGGTGTTAAACTTCATTTTTCATTGTCAAACATCCTCAGCGCTAACATAAACCTCGTCCTTAGGTGGTCTTCACCATTTGTCTTCGTCCAGCGATATCAAAGCCAAGTCTCGAAACCATCGGCCCACCCAACATCAAGAGGTAGCTTCCTTATAAGCAATATGGCCAATCGCCTGGCCAAATTGGCTTGAGAGGAATATCCTAGACTGATGGTAAATGCTCCTGGAGAGACTTCAGACTTGGAGTCTTGTTCTCTGTTATGGTTTTTATAACAAATGGTCACACACCTTAGTTTTATTCAACTCCAGTCTTGGCTTTGCGATGCTCTATTGTTCGAGGCCATCCTTGACACCGACGCAGAAGCGTTCGAATACATGAGGGCATATTTGCACGATGCCGTGCCTATAATCTGCCTGGTCATCCTAAACTCAGCAGTCATTGTTGTCAGGTGTGTAATGGTATTTCTCTCCCCCGTGTTGTCTGACCAATGCAATATCGCGACAGGTATAGCCATAAACCTCTTAGGGGACCTGAATAATAGGAATCACGATAACAATCAATGCAATGCAAGAATAACAATATAGGTCAGAAAAACCTCTATCCTAATACTAACATAGGAAGTCAATTCTCAAGGCTATCGAAATACATATACTCTACGTTCTTAAGTCAAGTCGAGGTTTGCCACAACAACACTGACACCGTGCTTTGCGTCGCTACATAGTTCTCGACTGGCTCAGAGTCAATCTTTCCAGAGCCAACCTTTGATCTTCATTATCAATGTGCAATGTCATGCAATGGAAGTTAGATCAGATCGGTACATGTGGATAAGAGATGCTGAAGGCCTTCTAAGATCCAAATCTAATGACCCCCTTACCATGCATGCCCTTACAATCCTGACATTAACATAACACCCAACAGTGAAGATTGGAACACGACAAAGATAGAGCAAGCAGTATCCTGGCCATCGACGTCCCAATCCTATGTATGCTACTATTTACGGAATCCTACCACCCAAGCAAAACACGCCGCTGCCACCAATCAATCGCATCATGCACACCAGCCCCATGCAAGGCAATCCGCCACGTTATTTAAGCGCTCGCAAATAAATTAACTGCACGCCTGCCTTACTCGCGTCTTGCAGGGCATCCACACAACACGATTCTTGAGAGGTGCGTCTCAGCTTGGTCAATTGGTTGGTTGGTTGGTTTGGTATTGTATTCAAGTCGAGAACAAGCCGAGATCCCCCAACAGACCATCGAATGAATCTCTCTCTCTCTCTCTCTCTCTCTAACAAGCCCTTCCCCGCTTGATAATTCAATAAGGCTGAACCAACATTGCTCTGATTAATTTCCCCAACAGCGGGAGAGACATCGGTGATTTGGTGTGGGGAAAGAGAGGTCGCATATTCTTTTTATAGCAACACCGTCTGATCTAGTGCATGCTTCGGTGCCAAGATGACTTTGTTTTGCTTGAACGAAGACCCAACACAGCTATGGGGGTTATTTCTTACATAATGCAGAATTGGTTATAGCTGTTTTTGTGATGGTATTTATAACTCGCTTTTAATTGATTGGTGACTTGTCTACCTCTCCAGTTGAGAAATTTAGGTGGTCCCAGAATTCTAATAAGGAGGAAAGGCAACGAAGAAAATAGACAAGAATGACAAATACATAAATAAAATATCAAGCGTCATAAAATCTCAGTCCCTACTTCGCTAGATCAGACAAACACGGCAAGTAATTTGGATGAAGCGCTCGCTGATCATTTTTATTACGGGGATGATCCTGTCTGAGAGAAATTTCGTCAAATAAGCATCTCCAAATCCACTAGGTAGTTACCGCCGTTGCATATATTATTATTATTATTATTATTATTATTATTATTATTATTATTATTATTATTATTATTATTATTATTATTAT